>ML777599.1:843844-889267 GCA_009831015.1 Picea engelmannii | reverse complement strand
AAAACTTAGAGCCTTTGCTTGGTCAAAGATAGACCAAGAAGGCAAGCTGATAGGACCTGGATTTTTCACAGGGGGGCGTTTGGTTTCATGGAAATGGAGGAAGGAGTTGTAGAATGTTTGTAGGTAACTAAAGGAGGTTTGCATTTTTTTGAAGGAGGATTTGCATAACATGATGCTCTAGACAAATGTAGCAAAATGGGCGACCATAGTTTGGTGTGGGGATGATTATAATATATATTTCCAAGGGATCTTGAGTCTGGGCTAGGTTGTAGTGGATTGATGAGGTGATGCTGGTTCCAAATTTTACTTTGATTTTCTGAAGCGCAAAGATTTTGGTGATCAGATTTTGGGAATCCATTGGGAGGATGGATCTTTGGAGGAGGATATATCCAATATTAGCAAGTTGTTTGGTTCACACTTTAACGAATCTTTTCTCCCTATCAACATTCTAATCCTGTTGTTTTTGCTAGGCTAGCTTGTTATCAAGTAGTCTTACCAAAGTCAATGTAGTTGATCGAGAATGACTGGATTCTATGCTTTCCAAGGAGGAACTCTTTACAGCCTTGTCATCTATGAAGAATGGTAAGTCTCTTTGTATTGATGGTTTTCCCAACAAGTTTTTCGAGGCAATGTGGGACTCGGTTGGAGATGATCTTTTTCGCATGGCCAATGAGGCCTTTTTCTCTAGGCAGTTGATAGCCTCTCTTAACCAAGGGGTTATTAAGTTGATTCCTAAAATTGCCGCTCATGACTCTATTAGAGGTTGGAGGCTCATTAACCTCTTGAGTGTTTCATACAAAATTTTGGCTAAGGCACTTGCACTCTAGATGCATAGAGTTGCCTCTTGCATAGTATGAGGGGAGCAGACTGGTTTTGTGCAAGGCAAGTTCATCCTTGATATTGTTATTTCAGCATGGGAGGCCATGGATTGGGCTTGGGAGATTGGGCAGGAGTCATTGTTTCTTAAGATTGATTTTGATAAAGCTTATGACTAAGCTGATTGGTCTTTTATCAATGAATATGCTCCAGTGCCTTGGTTTTGGTTCAAAATGTGTTGGAATGATTTAGTCTCTTTTCTTCAATGCCTCAACCTTTGTCTCAATTAATGGTACATTGACAAACTGCATCCCTCTTCATAGATCAATCAGACAAGGTTTCCCCCTCACCCCTTAGTTGTATGCTCTTGCAACAGAGGCTTTAGGATACCTTTTGGAATCTACAAAGATTTAAGGGACAATCCATGTTATTTCTCTCTTAGATCGATTGGAAATGATCAACAATCATTTTCCCCATGATTCCTTGTTGTCAGTTTGGTTGGATAGGATTTGGTTCAGAATGCTAGGTGTTGCTTGGATATATTCTGCAAAAACTTTGGGGCTATGGTCAGTGACAAGAAAACTAATTATTGGTTGATTAGATGTGATGACCTTCCCGGTTGGCTTCCTAATGAGTGGTGTTGAATCAAACTAGATGAGTTTGTTCATTATCTCGGGATCCCTTTTGGGGTTGGCCTTTTGGTTGTTGACATGTGGAATTGGCGCCTTGAGAGATTGCAATCTAAGCTTTTGGTGTGGCAATATAAGGATCTCCCTTTGTCTGGAAAGTTTATAGTGATTTCATGCATTCTTCAAACCTCTTGAATTTATTAAGTCTCTTGATAGATCCTTAGGAAGACTCAATTCAAGAGATTGGAGCAGATCCTCAGATCCTTTCTTTTGTCTAAGTATGGTGGTGAGTGGGGGCTTCCTATGGTCCTATGGGATGTCTACATTATGCCTAAGGAGGAGGGAGGGCTTGGTCTTATTGATGTGTTGACCCAAGGGCTTATGTTGGTTGGAGGGATCTACCCTATGGCAGATTCTCTTGCATCATCGGGTTCAATCAACTCAATATCTCATTTTATTTGAGGCCTCTTTCGGCTGTATGATATCATTTCATCATTTGATGTGTTTAAGGTATTTGGATCTATTATTTGTTGGAGCATTTGGGACGCTTGGAGGTTTGTAGTGCCATTGGTTAGATGGATTGTTTTTGGGATTCAGGGGGGGATGGTATTTGGGGTGGAGGCCTATTTGGAGCTGGATTGACCAAGGGCAGTGTATTGGAGTGTGCCAGATTTTAGGCTTGTAAGTTAATCAAGAAAGGTGTCTTATTTTGGAGGGATCTCTAGGACTTCACTACTAGAGATGGGAAATATTGGAGAGTGCTTGCTCACTAGAAGTCTCTCCTTTCCTTGGATAGACCAGCGGTTAGAGACATCATTAGTTTTCTCCCAGTGGAGGATTTGTATAACCGAAATATTGACATGCAGGGGGCCTTTTGGAGAGATTGGAGGTGGAGGTTTGGGAAACCCCTTCACCAGTATGACTCCAAGAAAATCTACTCTATTCTTCATCAGAGACACCCTTTATCTCCGGTCGTCAATGTAAGATGGGTTTCTTTTGACCCTGAGGTTTGATGGATATGCAGGTTGCACAATGTGTGGTCTCTCCTTTTGAGTTACAAGCTTCAGATATTTTCTTGGTTGGTTCTTTATCAAGGCTTCCCTTCAAAGCTCACCTTGCCAAAATTAGGCCATCAGATGGGTTGTGCTCCTTTTGTCGTTGGTTAGAGACTTTGAAGCATCTTTTATGGGACTGTAGTTTTGCTAGATCATGCTAGAGGGTGGTGCAGGACTGCCATTCTGTTTTTCTTCATGGACAGTGTCATTGGTATGCAGCTCTTCTAGGGGTTTCATGGTCCCTAGTTTTGTCCCATGGGCCACCTCTTGGTAGCGTGGGACTGTATTCAGATTCCATCTCTTTTCACAATCTGGACGCTGCATTGCAAGTATTTTTTTTCTGATGAGGTCAGTTCTGTGAATTCTTTTTGTCACAGTCAGTGAGAAGAGGTATGTATGCAGCTGTTTGCCAAAGGATACCTTCTTATTATGGATGCCAAGAGTTCAGTGCTATAGCATACTCTGAGTTTATTGCTGCCATAGTTGCTTCGAGGAAGAGGATATAATTTCACTTTGTATATACCCTTCCATTTTTCTTTTTCTTTTTCTTAGCGGCCATTTAAATATTGTTTACTCTGTAATATAAGACGTATTTTGCAAAAAAAAGGGTATCCATACACAATATGATTAGACAAACTTCTGGTTTCTCCTCAATTTAGCTGATGGATCATTTCCTTCATTTTCTAGGTGGCCTTTTACACGAGTCTCTTTCTCTTTCAGTCCTCAATCTTTATTTTCCTCCCTTGGTTCTTCTAAGGGATTATTTGGTTCCTGTTGCATTGTTTCTTAAGACTGCTCTTCAACGGTGATTGATCCTGGTTTCCTTCTATTTGCACAGTGCAATAGATCATTTCGATTGATATACATAGACTGATTGATCTTTGTTTATTCTTTTATTCTTTTTGTTTAACATCCTGTTGCTCTTTTTGTTTGCCTCTTTTGTTTCCAATTGTTTTTCAGCCTTCTGATTTAGCTGGACTAGAATTCCCTAGTTCTTGTTTTTTGAGCAAGTTTTTTCCAAGTGCTCACGTTCAAAAAAAAATTCTACATTTGAAGGTGTATATTTTCATTGTCTACAACATGTTTCAGAAGTTGTAGATTTAACAAGGTTGGTAATCCTTGTTCCTACTCCAATTCTGCATATATTACTAGCATATTGTGCTATCTTTTCTTTAGTGGATTTTGTTATTTTTTAAAGTTTGGTTAATGTATTTCCAATGACAAACATATACTCATGCTAGATGTACAACAACAAGTTTGGTAGACTCATCCCTAACAAGGCTGTTGAAGGGGAGTGGTTCAATGGGTCGAAGCCTACTGTTTAGTATTTCAAAAGAAGCCTGCTCATCCTATGAACCATGTGCCCCTTAAAAACCCATGTTGAACTAGAAAGGAAACTACAAAATAGCTCCAACTTATCAGTGTTCCCTTTATAGAGCCTAGAAGGTTCTTATTGCCACCTCAAGGGAAAGTACTTCCATACCACCCCTTTCTCGGGTGCGATGAAACTACTTAATGAGCTCTCCTACTCATTTCTTCTGATTTAGACTTGTTCTTTCGGTTCCTCCATCAGATTTCTAATCACATGATGATACATAAGCTCTTTCAGATGACTCTACCATGGTATATCAACTCCTATGCCTTACACCTCAGATGTTATGTGCACTTGCAGATGGTACTTCATGCACGATCTTTGTTTTAGTTGATGTGCTATGATTTTGTGTGTGGGTTTCTTGTTTAGATGTGGTGTAATGGTTTCCAACCTTGTCATGAAAGTAATAAACGTTGGGTTTGATCTAATAACACTTCTTAACGATAAAAAAAAATATTCTTTTGTCTCGTTATACCATGGGGGGGCATACTTGTTGTTAGATAAATGTCGTCATGACTTAGGTCAATTCGTACTACTGGTGATCTAGTTGAGTAGCGTATCACATATCCTAACCATACTTAACATTTTCCATGTTTTCCCTTTCACTACCATCTCGTTTATAAAAAAGATACCTAGCAACCTTTCTTAGATAGATTCCGTTCACAACGCAAGTCCAATAATGAACCAACAGATAAACCCTAGCACAAAGGCTAGCTCAAAGTATAACCAGAAATACCACCCTAGCTACAGTAGCAACACCATACAATGGTAGCGCACCTCTACCAAGAGTAGCACACAAGAGAGAGATACCATTAAGATTGGACAAGAGTAACCTCTACCATTACAGCTGTTGCGCCGCCTTCCTCAAACTTGTGCCTTCCTTCTAAGTGGATGAGAGAGTGAGTGAGTGTGTCCAAATGAGCCAAGGCGCTTCCTATTTACAGTCTTCTTGTCCTCTTTACTAGGTGACTTCTCTTCTGGAAAGGTGTCACTTCATTGTTCTTTATTCTTCTGGGCCAACTTCTCTTCTCGGGTATTTCCACATCTGTTCAATGGTTCTCTTGCTTCCAGAATATTCTTCTCATCTAAGAAAGGTCGTCTAGGAGGGAAAGTACCTCCCACAACTACAAAAACATCAACACTCCCTCTTAGCTAGGGAGGTATCTTTCACGATGTGTTCATCTAGTAGTCCATTGACTACTCTGCAATCAATAGTAGCACACAACTACTACAATGCCATCAATAGCTCGAATAATATGTCACAATCTCTGCAATATAGTAGCACACAACTACTCCCAATGTGATTTGGTAGTCTCCATGGCAATCAACTAGTAGTACACAACTACTACAATGCCATCCAGTAGAACACGACTGTGTCAATCCATAGTAGTGTTGTCATCCTTATACACACCTACAAGTGTTGAGAAGTCTCCAACCCACTTGGTGTGTCCTTGGAGGAACAAGCCTAAGTCCAAACCCACTGTCACCTCGATTTGGACTTCTTCCATCTAGGTTCACTCCTAGGGAATGTGAAAATTCCAGGTCCTATCAGCTTGCCTTATTGGTTTGTCTTTGACCAAAGAAAGGCTCTAAGTTTCTTCTGTCAGGTAAAGTATTTTCTGTTGTTTTATAATAGCCAACAGTCCAAAAGTATTTTGCTGATTTGTAATGGTTATGTTCTCGATTTTGGGTGCTCTAGCATGTTGTTTTTGTCACCAGAAATTAGTACATGCATCTCAAAATAAACATAACACACCTAAACATCGTTTACTGCTGAATATGAACAGATCTAGGAAACTAAATCATGCATTTGTAGACACAGGTATTTTTGGTCAACATGACCCTAGATAAAACCCCTCCGGGGAAAACCAGTTTGAGATATGTGTGTATATATGAGGAAAGCAGAAGAAGGGTTACAGTAAATACAATATATGAAAGAACCTGATACAATAACAACTCCAACTGAGCTTATATACAAGCTCTAAATCAACAAATGTGCCCCAGAATGGTGCGCCCCTCATGCAAATTGCCAGAACCACTGAATCTGCTCCAACTGCCAACTGTGAGCTCAGATCTGAAAACCCCTCCACATGAATGAATCTCTAGTATATGGCCTCCCTCTGAAACTGATCTCATTGCAATCTGATGGCTAGATATCCCACTAGGTACGAATCAACCTCCACAACTAATGCGCCCCTCTCAGAAGTAGAATAGCTCCAGTAAATAATCAAGGTAAGTAGCTCCAAGCCTCCATGAATGAAAGCAAGTGACCTCCCTCAAGCATCCTCACAAAACTGACCTCATCTCCATCCTCCAAGAGCTCCTCTCTCAACAAGCAAAAGACCAAATGAAGAATGCGCCCTCCTTCACCCTTTGCGCCCCTCTTTGACTCTCAAAAGGAAACCTAAAATATGAAGGGTTGAGATAATCTCATCTCCCATCTAATCGATGGTTGAGATCTCCCCATTCATATTTAAGTCAATAACCCACTTTGGGTTAAGTTTCCTAAGTCAACTTATATCTCTAATTCACCCCTTTGAATTAATAATCACTTTTAGGCCAAAAGTGACTAAATTTCACTTTAACCAAAGTCAAAGTGAAATTAGACAAAAGTACAAGGTACAAAGTGTAATGTCCTTCCCTCATGTGCTAAGGTGGTAATAAGCACATGGGGAACACCTCCCAAGGTACAAAACTCAAAAGGGAAGCCAAGGGGGGTAGACCCTATTTAACTATGTTAAGTTGATTAAGTGATCTAGGAGTTAATTTTAATTCTTAAGTTAGGGAGGCCTAACCTAAATGACAATCAATTAATGCAATGCAAAAGTTTAATGACAAGCAAACTTCTTTAGCTACAAAATCAATTAAGACTAGTGCCTAAAGAAGGGTAAATGGAGTCAATAAGATTATACAACAAATATACAATTAAATGAAATAAATCACAATAAATAAAGAATATAACTTTACACTTAAGACAATTATTGAATGGAATGAAATAGATATACAATGAATTAAACAAATTAAGTGATTATACACATATACAAGAGAATTAAACCAATATACAATGAAAGATTATAGCATGAGATATTCACAAATGAAAAATATCTTGAAAACTTCGAAAGTAAAGTGCCCAAGAGAGAGAGAGAGAGCGCACAACTTTAGAAAGTTGATAGCTTTGAAAGTAAACTTACACAACTTTAGAAAGTAGATAGCTTTGAAAGTAAACTTACATAACTTAATTGAGAGATAACTGAAAATGAAAGTACATAAGTTGTGAAAGTGTTGTAGGTTGATTTTAGAAGAATTTTAAAGTCTCTCTTTAGTTAGGGGGATTAAGGTTTGAAGATGCAAGCCTATACTATGTGTCTACCCCTAAACTCTTACTCCTTTGACCAAAAGAATTGTTGGGTGCTCAAGAAGGAGGACAAGCAAGGTCCTCCCCTAGCTCCACAGGTCAATCCAGAATGCTTGGGTGCTCGAGCAGGGAGGACACTTAATGCTGTGAAGTCATCCCCAACTGACACCCCTTGTAGCTTCCACAAGTCACCCTTTTTGATGGTGAAAGTTGTATTAGTTTGGGTGCCTAATTACTAGATATGATTACTTCCAAAATTAAAAGGTTACAAAGATATTAACAAGTTATACAAATTATACAAGTTATACAAGCCTTACGATATTGCATGTATTGGCTAGGCCAAATCACTTTGCAAGGTGTAGGCAAAATAAATCAAAGCAAAATAAAATGACTTGAAAGTAAAAAAATTGCACCTAGCCACACAAACTTGCCTTGAGGACAAGTGGGGCAAACAAGAATGAAAGTAAAGACTTAACAACCTTAACATAGGCACAAGGAGGAGGACAAGCCTACCGATTTTGTGCCAAAGTGGGTGTGAAAAATAAAAGATTACTTTAAAACTATAAGCAAGTAAACCTAGCCACACAACCTTGCATTAAGGACAAGTAGGACAAATAATAGATGCATAAAACATAAAACTAATCCTAGCCTTATGATTTTGCATGGATTGACAAGGCCAAATCACTTTGCAAGGTGTAGGCAATTAAATTAATTACAAAACATAAAATTAACTTTTAGAGAAGAAGACAAGCCCAAGAGACTCTCTTGGGTTGCTTACAATACTTGGAAAAGATGAGAGAAGAAGAGGGTTTTGAAACCCCAACTTGGGAGGCTATTTTGGAGTGTTTTGAGGCCCAAAATGGGTAGCACCTCCCCTTGTTCTGGCGAGAACCTGCAAAAAACAACAAGCAAATGCTTGCTGGAAATGCTATAACAATACTCAAAACAACTCATAAATTTCTTTTAGTGTAAACCATAATTTTATATGTAAAATCTGAACAGAAAAGTATATTTTTAAAGCCTATATCAGAAAAGAAAATGCCTCAAATCAATAGGAAATAATGAAGAAAATGAACATAATTTTTTGGAGGCTAATGTAGGCTAGACAAGTAGATTTCCAAATCTGAAATCTCTACTTGTTCCAACACTTTGGTGACCTACAAATGGTGCCAAACTTGCTACAAAAACAATCAAGAGGTGAGTAGGTCTAATAAACAAGTAAAATACTTTACTAGTTCTATTAAAAATACTTCATTAAAACAAATAGAAATACTTCTACTTATTTTACCAAGCAAAATACTTTGCTTTAGATTTCTTAATTTAGGATAGGTAAACAAGAAAAACACTAGAAAAATAACAATATCACCTCAATAAAATATGCACAACATCAAGAAGACTCCCAATGCCAATATGGTATTCCTCCAAATCTTCCTTTCATTCAATAAAAATTGCATGCAAATACTTGCAGCAAAACTTACAAGAAGAAATGGGAAAGAGAGAGAGAGGAGTGGGAGAAATTTGGGCAGCATAAGCTTGATCTGAGAATAGATGTGTAAAAGAGGAGGGGTAGGCATTCTTTTATACTTGGGAGAGGATAGAGACACCTCTTGGATGAGCTCTAAGTGTCACTCACCCAAAAGAAAGAGTCAATCTCAAGAAGGGCACACTTTCTAGGGTTTTGGTAGTGTTAGGGTTTGAGGGGTGAGTGAGGGAAGAGGGAAACACCTTTTTACCAACCCAATAATTATTTTAGGCACTAAGGAGGGTGCACTTAGGGTTAGGAGTGTTAACTCCCTTTAATTTTTAAGTTTGGTCATGTAGTCGAGCAAGGGGGGCTCACTTCTCCTAGGGGGAACACACTTTACGCTGTGGCTAAGTCTTGGGGGGGTTGTTTAAGTTAGAAAATTTCTTTTGTAACTTAGGAAAAAGGTTAGGAAACCTTTCCACTCTCTCTCATGTCTTTAATCTCTTTTTACAATTTTTGACATTTTACTTAGCCAAATTAAAGCAATTAATTGCTGACTCTAGACTGACTTGGACTCCTCATGGAAAAAGACCTAGCAAAACTTGTCCAAATGAGTTGAAACTTGGTCCAAGGGTGTAGGGGGTCTCTTGCCATTTGTTTTGAGTACTCAAACCCTTATCAAAATCCCCTAGGACCAAATTTTTACACTTTTATATCAAATTTAATTAAAATTACCATTAAATGGGTAATTTTAATAAATTAAAAAAAAGCTATTAAAACTCAACGGAATTCCGCAAGAATTTAGGAGATGTCTAGCATGGTCATTTACAGTATTCCTAGACCCTAGTCACCCATTGGGCTCGATCATTAGAATTCCTTTTACCACTTTGGAGGATTATTGCGAGTGGAAAACTCAAGGGTAATTAAAAATTACCTGAGGATACAAAACACTCGATGAAAGGACTTCTCTAATGATAAAGTCCTAGGTAACTAACTAAAATATGACTTATGCTGACTTATTACATTATTATCCCACGCAGGGGAGCAAACATTCCGATTACAAAAAGACGTGTCGGGGGAAAAAATTGCCTTGTAGAACCAAAAGTCTTCAAAAAAAGGTTGTACCCCAAGGTACATAGCTTCATGGTACATGGCGTTGACCCCTAGTCGAAATAGGTGGTCAACAAGTAGTACACAACTACTGTCTAGTGGTACACAACCACTCTTAGTAGCACACAACTACAACTAGTAGCACACAACTACTATCCAGAGACACACAGTCTCTGCCAATGCCATATCTTGCAATTAACTGGTAGCTATGTTATCGCACAAGTTGTAGGTTGGACAAAGCTTGACCCAACCACCAATTGGTGACAACTAGGAGGGAACCTACCCACTATTACCTTAGGCAGGTGTCCTCATCACTTTAGAAGTGAGGTAGTCACCTCAAGGGGGGAATCCCGGTGACCCTAGGAGGGATTGAGATGGAAAGTGATAAGTATGCGTGGGTGTCCCTAGAGGTGAATTCTATATGATAGGAAGAGTTCGAAAAGGGGTCTTGGAGAGGTTTGATCATTTTCAAAAGAGTTGAGCGATCCACCGAGAGTAAAGTACCTGCCCGAGACACAATGAAAACCAAGGATACTTGCAATATGTTAGTTAGACAAGCAAGTTAAGCTTGATGTCCCTAATTGCAGCAAGAGTAAATGATATATATCAGCTCAATAAAGATAGCAAAGGATGGAATATAAGTGGTAAGCATATGATAAATAAAAAAGAGACAAAGCTAGTGAAAGCTAGCTCAACTCACCAATGATTAAGCAATAAATTTCGCACAAAAGGCAAGGCTGAAACAAGAGGTTACTGCAGTGATATTATCAACCTTATGGCTGTAGAAAACCAAGCTTAAGAGCAGAAAAATCAGCCATTAGAAACCACCTCTAGGCTCTAACTAGCCCAATAGGTGCACTAGGCTTAGTAGAGAGTTAGGGTGAAGTTAGAGTTAAATCCTAGGGTTAGTTTTAGGAGTTATTAAGCATTAGAAGGTTAGTTTTCTACAGCCCTAATGGCCATAGGTTAGTTTTGTAACAACAACAAGAAGTTGTGATTGAAAGGGGACGCCTCAATGAGGCAAGGGAGCCAAAGGCTCAATGAACACTTTCCCAAAGAGATAACTTTAAAACTTGAAAATTTCATGTTTACCAAGGCAAAAATTTATTTCTCCAATGCAACAAGTAAATGACTAGTGCCTTTAAATGATTGGGTTAATGGAGTCAAGCAAAGAAAGAGCTAGAGGTACTACCTCCTTGGGGGTGTAAATCCTCTTACTCCCCAAGGCAAGTATCTCTAGCTAGGGTTTAGGCTAAGTGGGTGTATGCCCTTATAATTCTCTTAGCAAACCCTTGTTAAACCAATAAATGTAAGCATAAAATGATGGAGACTAAGGTGCAGGTATATGCCCTTATACTTCCCACCTAGCTCTAGCGAAATAACCTTGACTTGAATAACAAATGATAGCACAATGTAAAAAAAAGCCTTACCAATTCAAGGAAAAAGCTAAGACAAACCACCACAATAACTAGAGAATAGCTTTCCAAGACTAGCGCATCACTTCCATCGACCAATAACCAAAGAGATAGCCATAAACAAGAGCACAAGAGAGAGAACTAGCCAAAGATAGCGAAAATTTCAGTCCAATCTTTCTCCAAATGGGAGAGTTATGATTTAAAATGAGATCCAATGATCTCTATTTATACAAAATGTCACTAACATAGTTTGTCCACATAATATTAGGGTAACCACACGATTAGGGGTCAACAATCTAATCTTGCCCCTTTACACAAATAACATTTAATAATTCATCTTTAAATTCACTTTTACACAAAAAAACCCTAACTTAAGGTGACGTCACCCCTTTAGGGGACGTTTTGACACTAGGAGAAAATCATTGGTGTTGAGGAAGTGTAGTTAGGCTTCCCAGAGCCACATGTCAATCATCTAGGTCATTTCTTCATGGTTAAAGCCTCATTCTTCTCAAAACGTCGTTGTGTCAATGAATAATAACTTCACCACCAAACCCTAGCCTTCCTAGATGACGTCATGCCTCCAAAGGTGACGTTTTGCCCCTCCCAGGAAAAATGTTTGGCATATGAGTGCTAGGTCATGTCCTCTAGGTTGTCTTCTAGGCCTTCGAAGTTTCATCTCTCTCATCTGGCATGCGGGCCCTTGGCATCCAACCTGTGGTCTTCAAGCCCCATGGAAACCCAAGCTAGGCTTGTTCCTCCAAAACTGTCCACCAACTAGGTCTTGCAAAGACAAATAAGCACGCCCTCCAAGGATCTCAAGTCAAAATATCATGATAATTAAATCAAACCAATAAATGAGCCACGTAAGCATGTACATCAAAGATTACGCTGTCAAATAAGTAAGTGCTCAAAGACATTATGTGACTTGCCAAGCTTGGATATGGGAGGGTTGATGAGATGTCCTATTGGGTAGATCTTTCGTAGGTCGAGGAGTGTTTCCCAAGTGATCCCTCTCTAAGCCATGTAAAGTGGATGGAGTGGTTAAGGATTAAGACTCAATGGGCACGAGGTTCATGACATACAAGGGGTTGTAGTGTCTCCTTCATGGGTGCCTTTGTAGAGGGTGTGTGGCACCTTCGTTTACGATGCAATTTTTCCAAGCTCATCGTTTTGCCATTCTTTGTTTCATATTTTAAGGACAAGTTGAAGGCCATTGTCATGGCATGGTGTCCAGATAATGACAGTGTCACTCACAATTACCTAGCGGAAATGAGAAGGCTGGCTCATGATGAGACCCCCTTTCTCTCAGCCATGCAATTGAGAGCCATTACCTTGGCTTGGTGACCAGATGATGGTAATGTCATACCACTGGATATCCATGATCATGATAGACTGGTTCGTGATGAGACCTCCTATCCTCCAACTAACCCTTTAAGCATTCATAAGCATTATTCTTGTGGGTCCCCTTTTTCTTATAGATAAGCATTTCATTGCTTTCTTGGGTGATCCCTGGGCGAAGCATATGGAAGGTTTATAGACACACTTTTATCTTTTACCCAACAACAATCCCTCTGGGCCTTCAACCCCTTGTTCCCATAGAATGAGGGACCACCCCTTCTTGGGTCAATACACCCTAAAATCCCAAGGGATAAGGAAATGGGGGGTTTTAAGTGATGAAAAGTGGTAAGTATGATCGGGAACAGTACGATGGCTCTTCAAGGGAGTTCCTAGTAGCAAATTCATCCTGAGGAAAGACCACTTACTAGGGAACAATGTCAACCACCAAGGTGAAACAGGGAAAAAGGCATAATGTCCAAGCATATGTCATGAAATCTAAAGCAGTCTAAGATACAACATACTCAAATGCCTCAAATATTGAAATGACACTCACCATAATACCTGACTTGTACCTCATGGAGCAAGGTCCAGTGCCTCTCGGAAGCCAGCTGGTGTGGTGGATGCCATCTGAAAATCCTGAACTCTGTGGTGGTGAGAAGTGTCTCCATCTGTGTAAGTGAATACTATCAGCCATGTAGTCTGTTGGCACTCCATATCTGCAACCTGAGGGCCTCGAGACATGATATCCTTAGTTATCCCACAAAATGGGGATAACAAGCTACATAAGCTACCATCATGCAGTCCATCAGTCTCTATGATTATGCAACAGTTATCTAGTAGCACACAACTACTACCATGCCATCCACCATAATCATAGTCTGCAATCCCTATGACTATGCAACAATCAACTAGTAGCACACAACTACTACCATGCCATCACCATAGTCATAGTCGATGGTCTCTATAACTATGCATCAATCATCTAGTAGCACGCAACTACTACCATGCCATCAACCATAGTCATAGTCGATGGTCTCTATAACTATGCAACAATCAATTAGTAGCACACAACTACTACCATGCCATCAACCATAGTCATAGTCGATGGTCTCTATAACTATGCAACAATTAGCTAGTAGTACACAACTACTACCATGCCATCAACCATAGTCATAGTCGATGGTCTCTATTGTTGAAATATTGTAACTGCAAAGAGTATTCTTATTATTATTGATATATTATTCATAGGATCAATCCCCATCGTGGATTGATCATGTCAGTTATTGTAATAGGACCAATTCCCCTTTTGCGGATTGGTCAAAAGACAATTGTAATAGGCAGAATAAGAAGTCGGCCCCAACAATTATTAAAGAGAACCAGAAATATAATAAAGGTGGGTTTACCCACCTAGTTTGAGAAGTCGGCCCTACTAGTGAAGAGACACTTCACACGTGTCAGACTTGTATAAATAAAGGAGGCTAGCGCCTCACTTAGACACAACTCACTTGATCAGTTGGAGAGACAAGTTCTGATCTGTTACCGACAAAGGAGAGAGAGAGTGGTGCATATCTAGGAGAGGACTTTTTGTATTAGCATAAGGGATCTCTTGGCATTGTATTGGCTATCTATATTAAGGAAGTTTTGTTGGGTTTTCTTCCCCTAGAGGGTTTCCCAGGATAAATGCTGTGTCTCTTGTGATTGTGTATTTCTCAGTGATCTTGGATTATGCTATTGTTATCTAATGAAATGAAAACATCTATAATAATGGCTTAAACATTAACATCTATAACTATGCAACAATCAATTAGTAGCACATGGCTACTACCATGCCATCAACCATAGTCATAGTCATGCTTTTAATGCTGCATTAAATGGCTGTATCTTACTTTAGTACCAACAACAAGCAGGTTAATGGATCAATCTAATCTAGGGTTAGAAGGGGTTAGTAGGTTGTTCAAAGATTTGGATGTTTGAAGGTTGTGATCAAAATACTCAAGCAAGAGGTCTTAGACTAGTGCTTTCATAGGGGAAATGGAGTAAAAAAAAGTGGCTGCAAGTATTGAAGGAGCAAGATGATAGTAATAGAGCCAAAGATAAGAGGAATTTGATGGATGAAGTGTTGGTAAGCCAAGGCTTCAACCACCAAACCCTAGGGGAAAACAGATACTAAGGTGTAGGTAACCCTAGGCCTTAGTAGGTTTTCCTCCTCCTTTAACTCAATGATAAGATAAAATCGGATAGTATGAAGGACAAATACTAGGGTGTTGCAATGGCAAGGCCCTAGAAATGGCTTCAAAAGAAAATGACTCCTTGGCACAATCTAGTAGGTAGATAGCAATTAGAAGAAGGACAATAACATGTGCTTGATCCCTAGGGTTTGAGCTAGAAATTTCATAAATTAACAAAATGTAAAGTAAAACACCATAACCATTCAAGTAAGAGAAGAATTGCAGAATTTTACTCACATTCACCAAGTATCATCAAAGAAAACCCTAGTTGTAGACTTTCCACCAAGAAAAATGCCAATTTCACCAAAAATAGCCTTCCTTCAACAAGTCCGCACTAGAATTTCAGCCCAAAACCCTAATGAGGGCTGCTAATTTCAGACCTCACACAAGTGTGAGTCAAAGATGATAAAATGAGAATTTTAGCTCTCTACTTATACCATACCAATGACCTTTAATTTTACTTTAGGTAAAAAAAGGCCGACATGGCCAAATTTACATCAAAATACTGT
This sequence comes from Picea engelmannii, assembly GCA_009831015.1. Lineage (NCBI taxonomy): Eukaryota > Viridiplantae > Streptophyta > Pinopsida > Pinales > Pinaceae > Picea > Picea engelmannii. The sequence continues at coordinate 873,975 of ML777599.1, read as the reverse complement.
TTTAAATTAAATGTCATAATTAAAACCCAAAATCAAGCATAAATGATGATGTCATGCCCTTTTAGGGTGACATTAGGCCCTTTTAGGGCAACGTTGGCCTCTTGGAGCAAAACGTTAGGCCTTCTTGGGCCTCCAGAACCTGCCACACGTGCCACTTGGCACATAACTACCTCCCAAAACCTCCACAAGCTCAGGATGATGTCATGGGTGTCCTAGGTGATGCCATGGGCCTTCCAAGGCCTACGTCCTGGTTGAAAGGGAACAACCCCCCTGGGTACGGGTCTACCAAGCTGCCTCTGGTGGAACGTCCTCCTCTTTCTCTAGTGTAATCATCTGATCTGTCTCTGCTCCCTGCTGTGGTCTCAACATCCATCTGGTGGGCTTTTAGCCCCATGGAGGTCCGAACTGATCATCTCCCCATGTGTACATGTCCATAAAGGTACCTGTCTATCGGGCATGGTCTCAAAACATCAATAGATATGCCCTCCATGGGCTCATAAGTCACAGGGATCATAGCAATGTCAATCACATCTAGTCATCAATTTTATTAAACATGTGCATAAAAGCCCTGTACCCGGACAAGTGCTCAAAAACATTATACTAATCTACAAGCCAAGTTTGGAGGAAATGCTAGGACGTCCTATTGGGCTAATGCTCACTGGATGTGGGATGTTTCCGAGAGAAATCAAATCTAATCCATGTGAGTGGATGAGGTGGTAAGGGATGTCTGGGTAAGGGGTGTAGTGATAGCAGGGAAATGTATGGCTTACTTGTGGGTGCCTCTGTAGAGGGTGAGCTACACCTGTCATGGATGCAAATGTTTCCAAGCCCATTCATGCCTTTTGTCTTTATTCTTATTGCTTTTTCTTTCAAGAAGCTAGTTTAGGGGACACTGCCCTGGCATCGTGACCAGTGGTGGCAATGTTACTTGTTATCCCCCAATTTTAGGGATAACTAGGAGATCATGTCTCGAGGCCCACAGGTCCTAGACATGGAGTACCGAGAGCCAGATCGACTTTAGCATGGCCCTAGAGGGCCCATATTTCCTCCCTTTCAGTGCCTCTACTTTGTCAGCATCAACAACATTCATCACCATCGGTTTGGTCTTCTGTCAGAGATGGTTCTTTCTCCATGAGGTAATGAGTCCGGGTATCATGGTATGTGTCACTCTGATCTTCAAAACCTTTGAATATGTGCATTTAATTCCTTTTTCTTCTAACAAATGCTTGGATCTTATACTTGCCCACTTGACCATGTCTGGGGGGAATGACAAGATGCCCTAGTAAGCCCATGTCCATAGGTTTTGGTTTGCCACTAGGGGGATTTTTGAAAAGACATCATTCGATCCCATCATAGCACCACCTTTTCATCTTGCTTCCCGCTCATCTATCCCATTACACTTGTCCGGGCACTGGGTTGACCTATCATTTGAGGATTGCACCTTACCTTGTGGGAAGAAGGGGCTAAAGGCCTAGAAGGTAAAAGCAAGCTGGCAAAAGATAAAAGCCTAAGAACAAAACCTCAAGATGCTTCGCCCAGGGATCCCTTAGAAAGCAATAAAAGGCTTCTCAACAAGAAACAAGAGGGACCCGTAAAAATAATAAAACAAGACCTAGTCAGAGGATAGGGGGTCTCATCATGAGCCAACCTATTAGGTCCATGGGTACTAGCAGTATGACATTACCACCATCTCGTTACCACACCAGGGTAGTGACTCTTGGTTGCATGGCCAAGAGAAAGGGGGTCTCATCATGAGCCAGTCATCTCATTTCTGTAAAAGTAGTTGTGGGTAACGCTGTCACCACTGGTCACCACTCCAGGGCAGTGTCCCCTGATTAGATTCTTGAAGAAAGAGCAATAAAGAATAAAGAATAAAGAATAAAAGGCATGAATGGGCTTGGAAAAAATTGCATCCAGGACAGGTGCAACTCGCCTTCTACAAAGGCACCCACAGGTAAAACTTTGCATCCTCTGCCCTCACTGCACCTACTTGCTTGGACATCCCTTATCCACATCACCCACTTACATGGCCCGAATGAAGTCTCTTCCGGAAACTTTCCTCTTCCAGTGGACACTAGCCCAATAGGACGCCCTGCCACTTTCTCCAAACTTGTATTGCAGACTTGTTACGCCGAAAGGTGTATACCTATTGGAGATGGGCACAATTAATCACCTTTTAATTTAAAATTCTAATTTGATGGCTAATAATTGAAAATGCTGGAATATTCTTAGTCATCCTCCCAAATCAATGAATGTGATTTACTCTTCATAACTTCCTTGTATTTTTGAATGCATCAGTTACCCTGTTTACTTTTTAACATTTACCTAATCATATTAAGAAATTACTGTACCACCATATGATTGCCATGTTTAACTGATTAACCTTTGGAATTAGCACATTTAAGATTAACTTTTGGATTTCCTCAGCTCTATGTGCGTTTCAGCTGTCTGTGCATTTTAATTCACCAGAGTGCTATCCGTCCAGATAACTTTCGGCGTTCACCAGCTGCAACACCAACCACTTTGCAGCTGTGCTAGTATAATGTCTTTGATCTTTTAACTGGGGTAATAGGGGTTTTATGCACATGTTTAATAATATTGATGATGAGATGTGATTGACATTGCTATGATCCCTGTGACTTATGAGCCCATGGAGGGCGTAGCTGTTGATGTGCAGGATCATGCCCGACAGACAGGTACCATGTTGGACCGGTACACATGGGGAGATGATCAGTTTGGACCTCCATGGGGCTAAAGAGCCCACCAGATGGATGATGAGACCCCAGYAGGGGGTAGAGACCAGACATAGGAGTTTTCATAGGAGAGAAGGAGGACGTCTTGCAGAGGCACCCCGACAGAGCTTGACCTAGGGGGATTGTGCTCTTTTTAGTGTAACGTTGACCCTGGAAGGCCCAGGATGTCACCCATGATGATCATGATGTCATCCTACCTTGTGGACGTCTTGGGAGGTAGATTTAGCAATGTTGGCACATGTGGCAGGTTGGAGAAGCCCAAGGAGGGCTAACATTTTTCTCTAGGATGCTGCATTTGCCCTAGAAGGGGCTAATGTCACCCTAAAAGGGGCATGCAATCTCTCTTTAGCTTGATTAGGGTTTAATTTTGAACATTTAATGTAAAACAATATGATTTTTAGTATTTTGGCCTTGTCGGCCTTTTTATGACCTAAAAGTGAAATTAGGTCATGGTACAGTATAAATTGAGGGTTTTTACTCTCATTTTTTCATCATCTCTCACTCACCACTTGGTGAGGTCTGAAATTTGCACCCTATTCTAGGGTTTTGGCTGAAATAGTGAGGCACACTTGTTGAAGGAAGATTTTCTTGGCATATTTTGGCATTTATCTTGGTGGAAGGTGTTACAACTAGGGTTTGCTACTTGACTTCTTGGTTAAATGTAAGTAAATTTCTGCAAAAATTCTCGAATGAATGGTTGTAGTGTTATTTCTCTTGTAGTTATGGTTATAATTTTTCTGATTTAAACCCTAGGGGACAAACACACATAGAAGGTCCTTGTCTCATGTCCCCATTAAGATTTTTGGCCATTTCATTTACTGAAGTGAGATAGAGCCTTGCCTTAGCAACACTCTTCTCTTTCTAGCCCTTGTTGAAGAGGATTGAGCCTTGCCTTAGCAACACTCAAATCCATCTTCTCCTATGCTATCCATTTTACTTTTCTTAAACTAAGAAGGAGAAAATGCATCAAGGCCTAGTTCCCCTACACCTTGATTAGCCGTTTTTTCTAGGGTTTGCTTGGTAAAGCCTTGCTATAGCAACACGTTGCCTGCAAAACCTCTTGTCTTAGTTTTATGTAACCTTTTGAGCTATCCGTTTTTTCCATTGATCTAAGGAAGGAGGAGAGAGTACTAAGGCCTAGTTCCCCTACACCAAAGTGAGCTTCTCTCCCCTAGGGTTTGATCCTTGAGGCCTTGCCATAGCAACACCTCAAGGTCTAACCCTCTTGTCCTTGGTCATATTATTATCATTTGATCTTTAAGCTCTTGTGTCCTCCTTTTGATTCTATTTACCCTAGGAACACACTGATCTAAGACCTAGCTTGTGAGTACTATGATCAAACCACTCTCAATACTTTGAATCAAACACTAACTATTCTAACCCTAGCCTAAAACTAACCCTACTAACTGAATGTTGCCTTCATCTCTTGCTATTAAACTCTTGGTGCAACCATCGTTTTTCCTATGAGCAATTGAATGGTTATTAAAGGGCATTACAGGAATGAAGTGTTGATTGTTACATTGAATGCCATGTTTTCTTAGCATTTATTGAAGAAGTGACATTGTATATCATTGTTATTTTATAAACATTGACTTCGTCAATATTTATTATTCAATTGCTTATATATATCAAATAGTCATTAATCATATGAAGTACTAACCAAGTGAGTAAGCTTGCATATATCTGTTTCTTGTTGCTTTGTCTCAGGCAGGTGCATCTCTATTTTATGGTTATACTTCACTTTATTGGATGTTAGCCGAGCTATCTGCTCGGTGGTGACTTGTGAGGGGGGAATTTACCTTTTGTCTTACAATCCTTTGCCTTCTCAAAACCCCAGGTCATCGGGGACGCCTCCCCTGGGCCTTACCTCCCTAAACAGAAAGAACCTTCCCATCGAGGTGACATTGGGTGGGATTGGTTCCAGTTACGCCAGTTTGCCTCTACACATCTATCTTTATCCTAACTACAAACTGCGCAATAACATTACCCACATGCATTTCATGAAAATGAGAAGGTTGGCTCGTGATGAGACCCCCTTTCTCTTGGCTATGCCACCAAGAGCCACTACCTTGGCATGGTGACCAACTGCTAGTAGTATCATACCGCTACATGCCCATGGACCTAATAGGCTAGCTCATGATGAGACCCCCTATCCTTTAACTAGGTCTTGTTTTATTATTTTTATGGGTCCCTCTGTTTCTTGCTGAGAAACTTTTTTCTGCTTTCTCGGAGATCCCTGGGTGAAGCATCTCAAGGTTTCATTCTTTGGCTTCTATCTTTTGCCAACTACCTTTACCCTCTAGGCCTTTAGCCCCTTCTTCCCACAAGGTAAGGTGCAACCTTTAAATATTTGGCCAACCCAATGCACGAACCAGTGTAATGGGATGGATGAGTGGGAGAAAGATGGAAAGTGGTAAGTATGGTGGGAGCGGACGATGGCTTCTCATGAATCCCCCCAGTGGCAACTCAAAACCTATGGGTACCAGCTTACTAGGGCATCCTGTCATTCCCCCCAGATATGGTCAAGTGGAGAGGTATAAGATCCAAGCACTCGTTAGAAGCAAAAAGAATTGAATGCACATATTCAAAGGTTTTGAGGATGAGAGTGACACATACCATGATACCCAGACTCATTACCTCATGGAGCAAAATCCATTTTTTCTACAGGACCAGGCCGAGGTGACGGATCTTGCTGCTGTTGACAAAGTGGAGGCACTGAAGAATGAAAAGAATGGCCCTCCAAGGCCATGCTCAAGTCGATCTGGCTCTCGGTACTCCATGTCTAGGACTTGTGGGCCTTAAGACATAATATCCTTAGTTATCCCTAAACTGGGGGATAACAGGCCCTTCTGGCTCTACTGACTCTTCTTGGTGATCTGAAGAGTGATCAACTGAATTAGAGGGATTGGTAGGGTCATCTTCAGAGCCTTCTACTCCTTACAATTGATCTCCATATGAGAAACTCTATAACCGCAAAAAGTACCCTTCTTGCCAGAAGGTTCTAACTTCGTCCTCTTCTCCTTCATTACATGGATGTGGATAGCTCTATGTCTGGATAGTCTACTCCATGTATTTGCAAGAGACCATCTAAATTGTTTCCTCCTACAACTGTCATTATAGCTCCCTCTCAGAGCTATTACTTGTGACCTTCTCGGAACAAGAAACAAGAACAACACCATCTCCATGGTAACCTCCATGGAATTTACAAGATAACCTATCTGGAACAGGGTCAATCAACCAAGACCATCTCCTAGAGGAGATCAATTTATCTTGTAAACAAGTGCATTATTAATATGAGCATTTACTTAATGGTAGTCATACCAACAATATTCAAGTGTTACTAAAGATTTGATATCAATAGCAATAATGGAACTCTAAAGACTGCTATTCTAGTTACATTACTTACTTAAGCTACAACAATATAAAATATCAAACCTGATATGCAAACCTGGAGTGTTAGTTGTTGCTGTCCCACTTGAGTTTTCTTCTATAGTTTCTCCTACTCCCCGTTCATGTGCTTGGAAGCACCACTGGCTAAAAGACATACTCTTCATCCTTTGATTTCTGCTCTTCAGTATCTGTTGCATGTGCATGGTGCTTCTTCTTTCCCTTTTCATCTCTAAGAGGACATTGTGCGGCATAATGTTCCATCTCCTTGCAGGTGTAGCATCTGATCCTTGACGTGTATTTCTTGTAACGTGGTCTCTTAGACTTCTTCGGACTACCTTCTTCCCTTTCCTTATTTTTCTTAACTTGAGCAACAAGGGCTTGATTTTCATCATCATTTGTCTTTTGTGACATGGATATCGATCTGGATTCCTCTTGGGTATAGTTTGCCCATAACTTGTTGAACTTGGGAATTTGCTTCTAGCGCAAATCCCTTGAATGAATGGATCCCAAGAGGAAAGAAATCCCTTGAACGTATGGATTCCAAGAGGAAAGAAATGTTGATTATTGCAATTATGTGAGACATTCTCCAGCTTACAAACCTATGAGATGTGGATCATTGCAGCTATGTGAGTCTTTCTCCAGCTTACGACCTTGAGAGAAAGCCCCTAAGAAGGGTATGTGGTTCCTACCTGAGAAAGATCTGGAACGTAGAGATGACCTCCTCCATTCAGAGAGTTGAGAAGAACTCTAGATGATTATACAGTGGGAAAGGTGATCTGTTGAGTTAGACGTGCCTGTGGCTGAGCACAAGTTGAACATGTGAAATCCCAGAGTGCTGGGTGCATCATCATGTGAACAGAAATGAATATGATGTATTAGCCTCTTCTGCGCAACAGAGTTGACGAGAAACTCCAGATGATTCTCCTGTGTGAGGTAGTGGGAAAGAAGATCTGCAGAGTGGACGTGCCTGTGGATGAGCACAAGTGAACGTGTGAAGATCTGGTTCTTCTGTGTAATGCAGTGAGCCAGAGACATGGACATCCCTATGGATGTGCCCCTAGTGGATGAGCACTAGTGGGTTTCCTTCCCTTGTTGAGAGGGGTTTCCTAGGATACTTCTTGTGTTCTTGTGCATGGTGCTTCTTCTTGTGATCTTGGTTGTTGCAACATTAATGGTTATGGTTAAATGATAAAAATTGAATGAACTTCATGCTTAACCTTGACTATTGAAAATTCAACATGGTATCAGAGCATATGTCTTGAAGAACCCATTGCAAAAGCTACAAGCTTTTACCAGTCATCCCTCCTCTTCCACAGAACCGTACGACCCTCCTAGGGTTTCCAGAAAATCCGTGCGACCCTCTTCTTTTGAGTATTTCATCCCCTAAAACTTAGACGTTGAGGCAAATTTTGGCATGGGAGAGTACGACCTTCTCCAGTGCACCTCCAAAGACTCTTAAAATGAATTTCCGAGCATTTTGAAATTTTGGCCCTAGGGTTTCTAGGGTTTCAAATTTTTTTGCAGAATTATGTTTTTAGAGTTTCTATAGCTCTTTGAAGAAGCCTTCAAGATTACCTATGTTCTTCTGACATTCAAGGCTTATTGTTGGTAGTCATAATACCAACAAAACCTAAGGTTGCTAGCCTAGCCTAGCCGTTAGGTTTTCTAGCCCAGTTAACAAGGGTTTGTGAAGAATCTAAAATTTGATGAACAAAGCTATTGATGAATGGAGGGAAGATGACGACAAGACAAGGAAGCCAATCATCTACACAAACTCTTACATTGAAGGGCCAACTTTAAAGTAGCAAGATGACAAAAAGTGTCACCATGACTATCTTCTTCATGAAGATCTCAGAGGAGAGAGATCAACCAGGTGCCATTGGAGAAATCATATTAGCACCCTCAGGTATGCACTTGTATATTTATTATTTGTATCATTGTCATGAGGGTAATTGCAGGAGGAAGGAACCTTTTGCTGAAGTTATGGATCGAAAGGGATCTCAGTGCATTAAGAGGAACAACACACTGGAAGTGAAGACTCCAGGTTTGATTGTTGTAATTGTCATTCCTCTAACCTATATTTCTAAAGTTTGGTACATTACAAGTAGGTGTTGTAGATGTGACAACATTCCTTAAATTGTTTTGATTCTAGAGATGTACTCATTATTCTCCTTGAGGAGATATTCTTGTGGTGGTTCCTTTTGTTTTCTTGTTCCAGATATTTTAAAAATAAAGGAATATGTTTATCCTTCAGAGGGATCCACTTGACTCAGAGGGAGTCAAAATTAATTGAGAAAGAGGAAGAATAGAACCATCATTGGGGCAACCAATAATACATGATCAGAATCTTTCTATGATTCTATGGGCAGAAGCATGCATAACACAATATATGTTCAGAACAAGAGTCTTCACCAGACTTTGAAAAACATAACTCCCGAAGAAGTCTTCACCGGAATGAAGCCCGAGATTGAACACTTCAGGTTATTTGGGTGCCCAGTGTATTTTCATGTACCCAAAGAGAAGAAGTCCAAGCTAGATCCTTTAGAAAGAAAGGATACAGTGAATCTTTAAAGACATTCCAAATTGACATCCCTAGTTAGAGACAGATTGAGACAAGTAGAGACATTGTCCTTGAAGAAGAGATAGTCTTTCAAAGATCTAGAGAATCTTAGATGGAGATTGACAGTGAGATAGCACCTTCTCCTCCTTCAAGAGTTCAGAGGGAGATAGACATTATTCCAGTTGATCCAGTTTCTTCAGTTGATATGTTCAGAGATATTGCAGTAGGGCATAAAAGGCCTATCTAGACTCACTCTGCAAGAGGAAGAGAAACATACAAGCCTCTCAAGACACACCCCGAGAATGTAAAAGAGATATTCAAAGCTATCCTCCAGTCATGAGCCACCTTATTGATGCTGAGCCTCCTTGTCTTAGAGAAGCCAACGAAGAACAGGTATGGCAAGATTCCATAACAAGAAGAATACCAGTATATCTTAAAGAATGATGCATAAGATATTATTTAGGAACCAGAAGGGAAGTCTGTAGTAACTTCCAAGTGGATCTATAAGATCAAACATGCAACTGATGGAAGTGTTTAGAAATACAAAACAAGATATATAGCCAGAGGTTTCTCACAAACATAGGGAGTTGTCTATGATGAGACACTTGATCCAGTAAACCCATTACACTTCCATCCGTACTACCATCCATGAGCTGGAAACTATATCAGATAGATAAAATCTTGATGAGTTTGGAGTACAACTAGAGTATTGTTGATCCAAAACCTATATCATTACAGTGTAGATGATGAAGGCTTGATTTTTGGTGACTTATTCAAGAAGTCTTGTTGCTGGATACAAGTAATCCTTGACTTCTGAATTCAAGATGAAGAATCTGAGTATGATGCACTACTTCTTTGGACAAGAAGTATGATAGAGGACCGATGAGATTTTCCTGATTCAAGGAAAATATACAGTAAAGATACTAAAGAATTTCAAGTATGACATAATACAAAATCCACCGTGATAAATTTAAAAGGAGAATATTGATGATGATTCAGACGAGATTGATACACATTTGATCACTGATGTATCTGGTTAACACCAGGCTTGATTCATGCCATGCAGTGAATGTGCTTAGTCATTTCATGAGTCAACCAAGATAGACTCACTAGACAACAACAAAACTTGAGGCACAGTTGGATATGGTCTGAGATAAGCCTGTAGAGTAAACTTGAGTTTGTAGGATATGCTGATTCAAATTGAGAAGAAAGTACAATGGAACAGAAGAGCACATCTTGTTGATGTTCTACCATGAAGTTTGTCATGGTTTCCTAATGCAGCAGGAAATGAAAATCTCTGTGGCCCTGAATACCACAGAAGCAGAGTATGTACCATTGAGTGTGCAAAGCAGTATGGCTTCACAAGCTTTTGACAGATTTACTTGATCATGAGATGGATGCTATGATGATAACCAAGAGCCATTTGTAAAGCTCCTTGAGAACCCAGTGTTTCCTGATGGATCGAAACATGATGAGATGAAATATTCTTATATCAGAGATATGATGCAGAAGAAAAATCGTAGACATACAGTACCTTCCTACACTTGAGCAGATTACAGACATCTTCACCAAACCAACTTGGTGAAGAATGCCTCCCCAGTTGAGAAGGAGTGTTGATGACTCCAACCAAGACAAAATTCAAAATACATCTGTGTGAGACTTGGCATGATGAAGAATGACTCCCTAGCTGAGAGGGAGTGTTGATGATTGCAGCTATGTGAGACATTCTCCAGCTTACAAACTTGTGATATGTGGATCATTGCAACTATAATAGTCTTTCTCCAGCTTACAAACCTAAGAGAAAGCCCCTAAGAAGGGTACGTGGTTCCTACTTGAGATAGAGCTAGAACATAGAGATGACCTCCTCCATTCAGAGAGTTGAGAAGAACTCCAGATGATTATCCAATGGGAAAGGCGATCTATTGAGTTAGACGTGCTTGTGGCTGAGCACAAGGTGAACGCGTGAAATCCCAAAGTGCTGGGTGCATTTTCATGTGAACAGAAATGAAGATGATGTATTAGCCTCCTCTGAGTAGCAAAGTTGACGAGAAACTCCAGATGATTCTCCTGTGTGAGGCAGTGGGAAAGAAGATTTGTAGAGTGGACGTGCCTGTGGATGAGCACAGGTGAACGTGTGAAGATCTGGTTCTTTTGTGTAATGCAGTGAGCCAGAGATATGGACATCCCTATGGATGTACCCCTAGTGGATGAACACTAGTGGGTGTATCAGATCCCTTGCTATATTGTTCAAGAGTCAGGCCTGCCTGTAACCCTAATTGTAATGTAAAGGGTACAAGTAGGCCCCACCTTAATGCGTTTAGTAATAAATGTAAAAGATAATTAATCTGGTTAATATTAATTATATTATGATCTGGTTAATATTAATTATATTATGAGCTAGTGAGGTCAGCCCTGTTGTGCCAATAGACACTTCTGTTGATAGGTTCAGTCTAGTATAAGTAAAGATAAATTCCTCATTAAGGAATCATGTCTTTCAAGTGAGTTTGGAAATTTCAGCAAGTACACCTTCTTGGGAAAAGTGCGCACCTCTCTTGGGCACTAGTATTATAGGGTTTGAGCACCCTCTTGTGTGCTATGTTTTCTTGGTGGTGAAGGTCTTTCTCTTGAAGAAAATAGCAAAGGATTTGGATGGGTTTCCTTCCCTTGTTGAGAAGGGTTTCCTAGGATACTTCTTGTGTTCTTGTGCATGGTGATTCTTCTTGTGATATTGGTTGTTGCAACATTAATGGTTATGGTTAAATGCTAAAAATTGAATGAACTTCATGCTTAACCTTGACTATTGAAAATTCAACAAGAAATCCCAAGATCCTCATAAAATAATTGGTGGCTGATTCTGACTTGTTCATTGACATGTTTCTAAGTTAATGCCTTAGAGTAAGCTTCCGACTTTTATTCTTACTTTCATAAAGTCTGGTTAGGGCATCAAACATTTTCTTTGGCGACTTCAGTTCTGATATATTAGGTATTAGATGGTCTTTTATCGAGTCTGTCAAGATCCTCTTGGCCTTGACCTCATTCTTCTTGAATTTTGCTTTAGCGTCTTCTTCTTCTGGTTCTGGAAGCACTTGCTTGAAATGGTCCAATAAATCATTCTCCTCTAGAATGAGAAGTACTCTATGCTTCTAGGATCTGAAGTTATCTACTCCATCCAATCTATCTTCAACTCTCATACTGGTTGACATTTTCGTTGGTAGAAACCCTAGGTCTAAAAAAACTTCGATTTTTCAAACTTCACCAAATTGCAAATAGAGAGTTGCATGGGGCGCACTAGGTTAGGGCACACTACTCTGTGTAAAGGCAAGTCCCAACGCCTTTGGAACTAATTCTCAATGAGCTTGACAAAGATATTATGGTGCAGCGGCAAGGTATTGCTGCAAACAATCTTCCTTCTAGTGGTTAAACTGTTATGAAGGTAACCAACTCTGAAACCATGTTAGATTTTCTTTTTTACAGAGCAATAGAGTTACCAATGTTCTTTTACTTCTTTAATATTAACTTATATATCAATAGCAGCATAAACAAGAGACAAAAAAACAAAAGAGATTTATCCTGGGAAAACCCCAAATTGAGGAAAAACCCAACAACCTTTCTTAGATAGATTTTGTTCACAAAACAAGTCCAATCATGAACCGATAAATAAACCCTAGCACAAAGGCTAGCTCAAGGTACAACCAGAAATACCACCCCAACTGCAGCAACATCACAAAACCAAGGTAGGTCACCTTTACCAAGAGTAGCGCAAAAGAGAGAAATACCAGAAAGACTGAACAAGAAGAATCTTTGTCACTGTAGATGCTGCGTCACCTTCCTCAGACTTGCACCTTGTTTCTGTGTAGATGAGAGAGTGTAAGTGTGTGTGTCTAAATGAGCTAAGGCATCTCCTATTTATAGTCTTTCTGTCCTCTTTACTGGGCCGACTTCTCTTCTGGAAAGGTGTCACTTCATTGTTCTTTATTCTTCTGGGATGACTTCTCTTTTGGGGTATTTCCACATCTGTTCAATGGTTCTCTTGCTTCCAGAATCTTCTTCTCATCTAAGAATGGTCATCCCGGAAGGAAAGTACCTCCCAAAACTACCAAAACATCAACATAATAGGGGTAAAGTTGTCCCACCATAGTAAACTTAGGAAATTTATAAAATTAACTTATGTTATGAAGTTGTTAGAAGGGATTACTTAAAGTACATTGCCTAATGACTTGTTTCAAGACTTGATTCATTATTATAGGTGGGTGCCTCACAATGGGATTAGTGCACATTGATCTTAGAGGGATCCTTTGTATTATAACTCACAATCATTTCCAACTTTATTATGAACTTTGTCATAAGCACATAATGTGCTCTATAAATCCATCAATTTTAGCTTCACAATCCATTTTGTATCTTTATTATTGCAATTTGGGGCTTTGTTTTTAGTTTATGGCCTTCCAGTGTCCATTCCTTTTGCTGACGGATTTCTATGTAGAGAGCCAGAGGCATAAATGAGTAAGAAGAATGATATCAATGAGTTCTTGAAGTTGTTGAGGCGCTCTAGCGAGATGCTTGAGTCATTAGCTAGGAGCTAGTGCCTCTCCGACTCAATGAACAACATATTGCATGCTGAGGATTTTCTCTTTACCATATGTCCATGGACCCAGTGTTGTTGCTACATTGAATGCTTTATGTAACATGTGGCTACTATTTCTGTAATGGTAGCAATCTATACTATTAAAAGAAAAACATGACGCTAAAATGAATAAAACATGCTCATCACTTAACTCCTTGTGAACTATAAACACTATGTTATGTAGTGCCTCCATTATCATATAATAATGTTATCATGTTTTCCAATGTGATATAATTCCACTAAATGGTGCCTCCATTACCATATGTAGCGATCATGTTTGTTAACATGGTAAGATGCCTCTATTATTCTCTATGAATTTCCTTGTGCAATGGATACTCAAGGGCCAATGTGTTTCACCAACACCACCTCCTCTGGCTTGATTTGCATAGAGATGGATGTCATGAACAATGGTGCCACACTCACTCCTCATTTTTTCCCCTTATACCACCTCATGCTTGTGTTCATGTTTTAGGACTTCAATTGTATTGATTCCATAGACAATTATATTATGACGTCCATGTCACCAACAAACCCATAATGATTTTCTCTGATACCACTCTATGATGTCCTCATCACCAACAAACACAAAATGATTTTCTCTGATACCAATATGTGACATCCCCAACCATTGCACAATAGGCTGGACATGACCACCACACCCAAGAACACACTTCTTGAGCTAATTCAAATTTTTGATTCCAAACAATTAAATAAAGAGACATGGAATAACACATGTAGTCATCAAGATTCATATTAAATTATGAAGGAATAAACAATATGCCATGCACGTCAATAACCAGCAAGAAGACACATTATTAATACATATCTCAGAGATGATAATAAATACACAATGAAAATAATTATGCAAGTAGAGAAACACATGACAAAGAACACTTATCTTTGATAAAATCAATCACCAATTGGTTGCAGACCAAGCACGTTCCACCCAACCTTAGACATTGTTATTCCAAGTCTCAATAGTAGGTCACCCTCGAGCCAGGGCTATGAATCCACAAGGATAGGTTCCAGAGCGACACTCAGTTTCCCAGACTAGTCATCCGACTCATCACTCAAGCTCTCAAAGGTTCTCAACACACAACAATCCAAAGTTCACTAGCTCTCTTCTACGAGCCTACACCACCCAAGAGAATGCCCCCCCTTAACTTCCATGTAGTCCCTCAGGCTACCCACCTCCTTCCATGGCTCCAGTGCATCTAGCCAAGAATATCAATGCTAGAATTCCTAGGATTTGTAGTTGATGGGCCATGGAATTATCATCCTTTTTACATCCTCTTTCCTTATTTTGAATCCCTTCTTGCTTACCCATAACCTTGTATTAATGCCTATTAATCCATTTTAATGCTTATATGTGGGATTTAGAACCAAGGTGTTTTCCATTGCATTTCCTTAGTATTTCATATGAATCATGGTTAAATATTAGAGAAATAACATATTTTGCATTTATCTTTAAAGAATGGGTTAGTTTATGATTGTTGCGGAACCAAACATTAGTTGTTGCAACACGTTTTCCATTTGTTGCAACACATTTTCTGGTTGTTGCAAGACATCATCTAGTTGTTGCAACACACCTTCCAATTGCTGCAACACCTTACAGTAGTTGTCGCAACTCACCAGGGAATCTTTTTGCACTACAACGCATTCAAAGAATGATGTTGCAATTGGAACCTTGAGCTATTTGAACCTTGAGCCATTGGAACCATGAGCCATGTTGTTACTACTCTATGTGACAATTATGGATCCATGCAACAATAATGTTAATCCAAGCATCCACTCAAAGAGTCAATGGAGATTCCACGAATCTAGTATTACAACTATTTGGGGAAGCTAATAAATGATGAAATATATTGTTACAAATACGTTTTGGAAGCTACAACTCATGATTAATGCTACACCCAAAATTAAAGGCGTCCAAATCAGACAGTGTTTTGCATACAAATATTCTGGAGCAATGGGGACAAATTAAAAAAATCCACGACATGGATTTTGTGTAGAACATGCCCAATTAGGTGACTCATGAACAATGTCTCCATAAAATGCACAAGATGGATGGTAAGGGTAGTTCTTTGAAGGAAAATTACCTAGATTTATTGTTGAATCTATTTTCTAAACTTGTTAAATGGAGCATCCACTTCAGTAGAAGAGATTTGGCCATAGATCCACATTCTTCCTTTGTCAGCAAGCTAACACACAACCGATTGTGTCTTAAAAGAGATTGGTTGGGTAATTTTCCCATTCAATGATTTTGTTGTTGTATGCATTTCCAGTATAAAAAAATCCATTTGCCTCTGCAAACGAGGAGGACTCTTAGAGCACAGGTCCGATTTGTAATGGAATAAGTTTTCCAATTTCTCATTTCTAATTCTTGATTAATTCATTTGTTTAATTTATTATGTTGTCAATTGATTCATTTAATTAGTTGTCATGCTATGCGTGTTGCTTTATTTAATTAATTGTAATGTCATGAATATTGATATAGATTAATATCAACACTCTGTTCTATGGAGGCAAGGCCCACTCTAAAAGAACAAAGTGTTGTGTAGCTTAGATAGTTTTTCTTAATTTTCCATGTGTGATTTAATTTTGCAACTTGTCAATTATTTGTCGTGTGATTCAATTCATTTACATTGTTAAATGTTTAGGAGGGAGTATATTTATTTATTCATTCATGTAGGATTGTATTTGTATATACAATTGTTCATTCATGTGAGATTGTCAATTGGGAATGTGATTCAGGTGGAGCAAGAAGGTGCTTTGCAAGTGCAGCCTGTGCGCATACTGTACTGGAAGAGCAAGCAACTCCAGAATCGAGTCATAAAGCTTGTAAAGGTTCAGTGGACCTGGTATGGTCCTGAGGATGCAACATGGGGGCATGAAGATGCTATGCAGGTAGAGTACCCACATCCTTTTGAATCTTTTGGAAATCTTGTGGTTGTTGTGTAAATAAGTTGCATTGAGGGCAGTGAAAAAATGAGGGGAGGGGATTGTAACACCCCAAGGTCGAGCCCTTGCTGAATTGTAATTATGTTTATAGGCTAGTGAGCCAAGTGTTTATAAGCTAGAAGACTTATGTGTTTATTAGGCCGGAGAGCCCATATGCTAAGGCCAATGAGCCTTGTTTTTTATATGTAAATACTCACATCATTAATAAAATTACATCGTTGTGTGTAGAACAACCACGAAGAAAGAGTTATGGGGGACTAAGCTCCATTAGGTAGGGAAAGGGAAGGGGCTAAGTGTCTAGGAATAGGGGCTAAGCTAGAGGGCTTACCTCTAAAGGAATAATATTATATTATTATTTCTTAGAGGCTAAGGTTTGACATAACCTATGTTGTCCTAAGTTCCTGGGGAAAGGGAACGAGTGTTAAGTGGAGCTCATGCAACTTTAGGAAGATATGTGTCAACCCGAGCGCATGCAGTTTTTAGGTGGGAAAGTCAGCTCGTTGGGGGCTCCATCACCATTCTCATGATGGTTGCCACTCTGGAAGTCAACCATACTTCCCACTGATGCACGCACTAAGACTGGGAGAGCCTTGACACAGCCATCCATTTCCTCCATCGTTGATCTCTGCAACTTCTGAAACCTACACACCCGTGTTATGAAGCTAATGATTTTTCATATGAAGCACAACATGATTGCGTAGTGTCTGAGCCATATCGCACCTTAGACTTTGCTGTTTCTACCCACGTCTTCTTTTGACTAGTGTGGCTTGTTGTCATTACCAGAGCCCTTACCCAATTTTTGTTGCAGAGTTTACCCACTGGACTTAGGAGCTGGATAGAAGAGGCAGGTTGTCAGGCCTATGAGCAACTCTCTCCAGGTGAGAGAGTGTGTTGAGGAAGTGAGTTCTTCTGGAGGGAGTCCCGTAGTAGCTACAGTACTCTGAGACTTTTGGTCCAGCATGTTGTTGAAGCCCTGGAAGGGAGGTGGAAAATCGATGGACTTGTGATAGTGAAGGTGCACACTCTCGGGGTGGGACAGGTATGTGGGGAATGAGAGTCTATGGGTTGTGGGCGTAAGTGGCTCCTGGGAGAAAATCCTTCCTGTTGATCTGTGCAACTTTCCCGTTGTCCTTGCTAAGCCTAAAAATCCCTTTCCCGATGGAGTTTAGTCCCAGATCGGGGGTGACCCACTGGTGAGCGTGATGAGCAGCGTGGTCTAACGCTGGGAGGTTTGTGGAAGGTATGCACGCAGTTGGTGGTCATGTATTAAAAGATAAGTACCAAATATATGTTCTCTGTATGATGTGTATCTTGAAATCAAGTTATAATGTTATTAGAATTGTTTGTATATATTGCATGTATGTTTTAATGTTGTTTCTGCATGAATAGGTGTATGAACAAAATGTTATAACTATTTAAATTTCATTAGATATATATGTATATAAATATATATGGTATCAGAGCATGAAAGTTATTCGGTGGCATGGCCTAGCCTGTTGGTTTAAGGAAGGGAATGTCACATAATGGTATCATAGCATAAAAACAAAGATACAGTTGTTTAGGTAGCGTTACCCGACAGAGGTTTGAGGGTTGGGGACGTCACAAATTGGTATCGGAGCCAAGTTTTCAACACTGAGCTTGGATGGGCCATATTAGTGGTTAACGAGACAAAGGTTTCAAAGTGAATTGTTGTAGAGAGAGACAAAATCTGAACCTCAGAGCATCACTGGGATTGTGTTCAGAAGCTCAGGAAGTATAGCGGTTCAAGAAAATCAACAGAGAAAGAAGCAACAACAATCGTTGTGCTGTGCCTCAAGCTTTAAATTTGGGCCATAGGATATATTCGAGAGAAGGAAAACCCTTCACAATCGCTAGATTTAGAAAAGGTGCAAGAAAGTTAAACCCTAAGTACTTTGAACTTCTCGACTTTAATGAAGTTTATGTGTGATAGAGCAGAAGGGCCCGAAGCCCAAAGTTTCGAAGTTCCAGAGAGGATCTACATCGCGAATTCGGGGAGAAATTCTTGACCGTTGGATTGGCCGAAGACAAAAACATAACCGTTAGATTAGGCCAAGAGCAAGAGGTAAGGCGAAACGGTGAAAAATAGATCTCAACCATCAGATTTGCGTGCAAGTGATTATGAGTCATAGATCTCACAACAGTTCAGGAGTTCAGTGTTCGAGAGAAACAAGGTGTGCTAAGATGATTTTTTTTGAATTCCTAAAGCCTGAAGTCCTGAAGTGACGTGGACTTCCTTAGTCCTACCACGTGTCAGTCAGAATGGAATTTTGATGACCTTGTTGGACCAAAAGCAATCCGACACGTGAGGCCACATGCCACCACCTTAATCATTGACAGTTGTACCATGTAGAACCTGGAAGGTAAAGTAGTTTGGAAGTTCGTAGTTCGGGAGATTTGAGGAATGCAAGTGTAAAATATTTTGAAGCCCGAAGTCCTGAAGTGACGTGGCCTGCTGACTTCACGAGGGATGATGTGGAAACATGAGATGTGTGCCACATGTCAGTGAGTTAAGAACCTTTGGAAGTTAGAAACACCAGTCAGAACGTGACATGTGTCACCCGTCATATTGGACCATGTGTCCGCTTCTAGTATTCCACCACGTGGCACTCTTCTTGACCATGGTTAGTGGGGTCCCTGATGTTCGCAGGGGATGCATGGTTCTAGATCCTACACTACGAAGGATAGCCACTTCGGAGGAAAGTGGGATCGCGTGGGTTGAGAACACCCGAAGGTCGAAGCGTCGGAGTTCATCGTGATCGTTGACATTCGTTGACACATGTCAGAAGATATGACACTCCAGAGAGTTGTCACTCCAAAGTTTTGTGGCATTGAAGGCATTGGAAACCCTGAAGCACGGAGTCCTGAAGATGATTATGGCCGTTGATTTGAGTAGAGAGTGAGGACCATTGATTCCTCTCACGTCAGTTGCAAACTTTGTGAGTTCAGGGTTCGGGAGTTTGGCAGTGTGGTGAGTTGAAAACACCCGAAGCCTGATGTCACACACCCACAGTGGCATAACAAAATTTTCACCTTTTTCTCAAAGGATAGAATTCCCAAATTCCTATAGGGGCCTAGCACAGACTATCTCATTCCTCATCCTCCACCTTGTGATCGAGACCTGCGACCATAGGCTTAGTTTAAAAGGCTCATCGCATTTCACGACATCAGGGCTCCCTATGCAAGGTGTCCCAACCTCTTCATCTCCTTCAGTCCTGAAAGCAATTAAGGGGCCTAGCACGTGCTAGCCCTCTCACTTATGATCATGAAGTGACCCTCCTCCACATGACCACGATACTGTGACCATGGCCTACAACCATAGGTTATTTCTCATTTCACAATTTCGGGACTTCACGTCCCTCGACTTCTCATTTCTTCAAATTCTCGAGTCTCGAAATACCGATCCTCGAGTTAGACCCTTAGCCAACTACTAGCGCCTACCTCCTCCTTCTTCCACATGATCCTATCCTGTCACCTAGGGCTAACCCACTGAGCACATCGGGGTTTCGTATGCCGGGATTTTGTGACTTGCAAAACCGAGAGATTCTACCTTTTGGTCTCCCGGATGCTAAAATGCCGAAACTAATTCACACTAAATCGACGGTCCAGATCACTCCTGGATCAACAACCATGATTACATCGTGAATTCATGACTCGTGATTTTGTACAGTCCTATCCTTTGACCACTCCAAGTCGCGAGTTAGCTAAATGCCACCTAACTGCCATGTGTCCCTGCAGAATGGATGGTCCTGATTAAATCGAGACTTTCAGGACTATGACGATTCCATACTCCCATCTACACAAGGGTTAAGATCGATGATCTAGATAGCTCCCAATGGATCCTGGGATCTACGGTCCCAGTTCCATTACTACTTGCGAAGGCTGGAGGGGTCGAGGCATTGACGCCTGCGCTCCTCGTCTAGATCAATTGGTCCTGACAGACCTGGGGTATTTCCAAAAGGATCTTGTCCGTTCGTCTACCAAATGAAGGGATACTCCCTTTTGATAATTGGATTCTCTATCCTTTCTGAACTTGGGTCATGAAATTCAACCTTTCGGAGCTTCAAACTCCCACGACTCTGAAACCTTAGAGAACTACTCTTTCTTGCGCAGGCTTTCCAGACCCAAATCGCATGAACCTTCAGATGGTTCTTGGGAAATTATCCTTGAATTTAGTCAGGTTTTTGGGTAAAGGCTCAGTATGGTTCCAAAGTTATGAGGCGATTCTTGGGGAAAGGTGCTCTCGAGGATCCATCCTAGAATATTGTGAAGGTCAACCAGATGGGTCTATTCTCAATGGGATGGACACATACTTGGAAATTAACTAATTTACACATACATCAACTATGGCATATAAGTATAAACATTCATCCATGATATTCAATTCAAAATATAAGGCATAAAACAATTATCAGAACCACAAGGC
Organism: Picea engelmannii; assembly: GCA_009831015.1. Lineage (NCBI taxonomy): Eukaryota > Viridiplantae > Streptophyta > Pinopsida > Pinales > Pinaceae > Picea > Picea engelmannii. Next base: position 853,243 of record ML777599.1, on the reverse strand, counting down.
GTGATGCAACTGCTGAGAAGGGTGCTCGTTTCCACCCAATCGTAGGCTCAATGAATCTAAACAGATTTACCACTAGCCACCCCCGAGCTAGACCACGATCCTCTAAGATTCAATCTCTTACTTCCAGCTCAACGGAAGATTACGAAATTTACTCTCCTTCTTCTATGTTCAGAACTCCCTGTGGTTCCATGGTTTTTGCAGTTCTCCTCTGCGATCCCTATCGTGCGTGCTCCTTTTCTCTACCCCTTCCCACACTTCCTTTCTTTCCCTTCTTTGCAATATTGCATGTGGTGTGAATTCCCCCATGCATGGTCAGGTATGAGAGCTTTATGGATGGGCGGTTCACCCTATCCCCTCATTAACTCTTGAGGAGCCTCCCCACCTACGATCCTGACGGGAAATTCATTCCAGGGTCAGAGAGTTGCCTTGGTCTTTGAGCAAGTAAAAACCAGTATGGTACTGGTTAGGTGGAAGTTAACAAAACCATTCCAGGTTCCTTCCACCACCCTTCATTAGTCATCATGGTCTCTTTTAGCACATCCCCCTCCCAGAAATCATGCAACACATATTCATAATATAATTTACATTCATCGACCTTTTACTCAAAGGTCCATCAAATCAAACATTCACACCTTTGAGTTTTCCATAGTTCTTTGTCAATATAGTTATTTTTACAGACTGGGGGAAACAGGGTGTTACAATTCCCTCCTCCTTAAAGGAATATCGTCCTCAATGTTCTATCTATCAATTATGATGTTTATGTACAAAAGTAAACAAAATTGGATATGCATGTTTCATGGCATCTTCGATTTCCCACGTAGCCTCATCGGGGCCAAAATGTTTCCACTGCACCTTGACCTATGAAATGGTTTGGTTCCTGAGTGGGGTAACAGGGGTTTCCTTTCTGTCAAGTATGCATAGAGGTTCTGGAAGGAATTCTCCCTCCGATTCCACTTGGATCATAGACCAGTCAATTATATGATCAAAATAATGTACATAATTCTTCAACAATGAAACATGGAAAACATTATGTGCTTTTACCGTGGGAGGAAGTTCTAGCCTATAGGCTACACGCCCCACTCTATATAGAACTTCAAAGGGTCCACAATACTAAGGTGCCAACTTGGCACAAGCTTCCATCCTCAGGGAAATCTTCCTGGGCCTAACTCTGAGATATACATGGTCTCTCATCTTGAATTCTCTAGGGGTTTTCTTTCTGTCAGTGTAACTTTTTTGTCTGTTTTGAGCGACTTTCAGATTTTTCTTTATCTGAATCACTTGTTGTTCCATTTCTTTCAACATGTCGGGTCCAATAGTAATTCTATTTATGGGATTACTCCTACTGACTGGAGTGTTGCACGCCCTACCATAGAGGACTTCGAAAGGGCTCATCTTTAGTGATTCTTGGTAGACATTGTTGTAGGAAAATTCCACCAGTGGTAGGTAATCTTCCCACTTTTTAAGTTGATGCATTGCATGCATCCTTAGCATGTCTTCTAATATTTGGTTCACTCTTTCCATCTGTCCATCGGTTTGAGGATGATAGGTTGTGCTGAACAATAATTTGGTCCCCAGACCATCCATCAAGGATTTCCAAAAGTTTGAGGTAAATTTCGTGTCTCTGTCAGACACGATCTCCTTAGGCATGCCATGTAGTCTAAATATCTCATTCATGAATATGTTGGCGATGTCTATTGCCTTGCAAGTCGATTTGACGGGGATAAAATGAGTGGACTTGCTCAATTTATCCACCACTACCATGATGACGTCATTTTGCCTGACTGATGTTGGTAATCCAGTGATGAAATCCATGGAGATGGTTTCCCATTTCCATTCCAGGATTGGTAGAGGTTGTAATAATCTTGCTGGGTGCCAGTGTTCTGCTTTAACCTGTTGGCATTCTATACATTTGACTAAATACTCAGCTATGTCTTTCTTCAATCCAGGCCAATAGAATTGTTTCCTGGTGGCCGCGATCATCTTCTAGTATCCTAGGTGACTGGTATATGGTCTTTTATGTAGTTCATCCATTATGAACCTCTTCAAGTCATCACATTTTGGAATATACAATCTGTTTCTGTGAGTTAGTAGACCTCCATCTAACATTTGGTATCCTTCGTACTTTAGCTCTGTGGGTTCTTTCTCTAGGTATGAGGTCACGGTCTGGAAGTATGCATCTGTTTCTTGTGCATTCTTGACTCTTTCCCTGATGTTGGTCTCGCAGGTGCTCACCACTGCCAGATGAATTGTTTTCATACTTCTGCTAAGGGCATAGGCCACCTTCTTTTCCTTTCCCTTGATATGTTTGATTTCAAAATCAAAATCGCTAAGAAGGGCCATCCACCTAGCTTGTCTAGCATTGAGTTTTGGTTGGTCAAACATGTGTCACAATCCATAGTGATCCGTCATAAGTATAAATTTCCTATCCAGGAGGTAATGCCTCCACATTTTCAAGGCGTGCACTATGGTGCCCAGTTCTAGATCATGGGTCATATAGTTGACTTCGTGCTCATTCAATTTTCGGGATTCATAGTAGACTACACTTCCTTCTTGCATAAGGATTCCTCCGAGCCCTTCCTTCCATGCATCAATGCACACGAGGAATTCAGTTTCGGGATCGACGATCTTCAACACGGGTGCATGGGTCAGTAGGTGTTTTAGGGTTCGAAACCTTTCTTCACATTTTGGGGTCCAAAATAATTTAACTCCCTTCTTCTGGAGGGTAGTGATTAGACAACCAATCTTGGAGAATTATTTTATAAATATCCTATAGTATCCCGCTAAGCCCATAAAGGATCTGATGTCCAAAACATCCTTTGGGGTAGGCCATTCCATGATAGACCTGATCTTGTCAGGGTCTACTGCTATCCCTTCTTTAGATATGGCATGGCCCAAGTAATGTATTTTCTTCTAGAATAAATCACACTTGCTAAACTTGACATAGAGTTGATGTTCTCTTAGCACTTGAAGCACAAGTCTAAGATATTCCTCATGTTCCTCTCTATTCTTGGAGTAGATTAAGATATTGTCAATAAAACCCATTACAAATTTGTCTAGGAATTTGCTGAGAACATTGTTCATCAAACACATAAAAGTGGTAGGGGCATTGGTTAATCCAAATGGTACTACCACACACTCATAGTGACCATATATCATTTTGAAGGTGGTTTTGTGGATGTCTTCACCCTTAATTTATACTTGATGGTATCTAGATCTCAATTCAATCTTGGAGAAGATGGAAGCACCTCCCAATTGATCGAACAAGTCATCGATCTGGGGTAAGTGGTACTTGTTCTTTATGGTTACCTTATTGAGTTGTCTATAATCTATGCACAGTTGGAGGGTACCATCTTTATTTTTCACGAACATGAATGATGTTCCCCGAGACACGCTAGGCTGGATATAGCCTTTGTCCATCATTTCTTTTAGTTGTAATTTAAGCTCAACTAGCTCAGGTGTGCTCATCTTGTAGGGTGTCCTAGACACTGGAACTACTCCTAGTGCAAGTTCTATCGAGAAGTCAATATCCCTTCTTGGAGGTAGACCTGGTACCTCTTCTGGAAACACATCTCTAAATTCTCTTAGTATGGGGTGGTCTTCAAGGCTTGGTTTGTTGTCCTCAACTGATTCCAACACATGTATCGCATATAGTGGGCATCCCTTTCTGCAATACTTTCTCATTTGAAGGGCTGATATTCGTCTCATTGAGACAGGGTTCTGGATCCCTTGAAGGGTTATCCTCCTTCCTTCTTCACTTACACATTCTAAGGTTTTATGGTAACAGTCCGTTCTGGCTTTATATGCGGCTAGCTAGTCCATGCCAATCAACATGTCATACGATCCTAGGGGTAGTATGTTAAGGGTTGCTTGGGTGGAGAATTCACCCATAGTGAATTGGAAAGCTGGTATGACCTCCGCTACCTTTATTTTGGTGCCAGTGGCTAATTGTACCAAACATGGTTTGGCATGTTTATGTGGCTGTAATTTACACTTATCAACAGTCCGAGGGGCTATATAACTCAAATTTGAACCAGGGTCAATTAGAGTAGACACTAGGTGGTTAGTGATCATACCTTCCATATCCACCACTGAAGCTTGGTGTTCGACTTGTTTATTATCCACGGCTGCATAAATTCACAACATACTCCTGGCCACATCATTGATGGTGGTAGCCTCTTGGACGTTGTAAATTCTCCTACTATTTTGTTGTCGGTGCGGGCAGTCCCTCAGTAGATGTTCTTCTCCACAATCCCAGGATTTCAAGGGTTCTTTCTTTGGATTATTAGTCTTTTCAGGGGTTGACCCAAAAGTCTTATTTTCGCTCTGGGAGGGGAAATTCTGCTGGTGTACACTTCGGGTAGGAAAGCTCATCCTTGTATCATTTTTATAGTTTTTAAATCTTGGGGATTTAAACCCCTTTTTCTGGAATCCCGAACCATTCTTCTGCTTCCAGCCTTCCCGAGGTTTTGTCCGAAGCCCAAACTGCTCATAACAATATCTTTCCTTTCAGATAGTGTCTTCTAGGGTCCTTGGCTTGTCAAACTCAATCCTGTTCTAATAGTCCTTAGGTAGCCCACTGATAAATCGTTGCACCTTTTCCTTTTCTGCTTTTATGTAGGGTATGTACCTCAGTAGCTCAAGAAATCTATTGACATATTCTTCTATAGTGAGTTTCCCCAGCTTGAGTTCATATAATTCTTTAGTCTTTTCATCGAAATATGTTTCCGACAGATACTTCTTATTGAAGTATCTTTCAAACCGTTCCCAAGATAGGTCTTCTTCGTGAATCCTTTTTACATTCTTAAGGTCTTCCCACCAAATGGAAGCCTTTCCATTCATGTTGAAAGTGGCTACTCGGGCCGTCAAGTTTCCTGAGAAGTCATGGACTCTAAAATACTTCTTTAGTCCAAGCAGCCAGGCCTCTGCTTCCTCTCCTCTCTTTATCTCACCGTCGAAAGAGGGTGGTTTGGCCTTCTTGAATTCTTCGAGATTATGACTTTTGGAATGCTTTCTCTTCTTCTGTTTTATTTGGGAATATGAACTAGTTCTGCTACTAGAAGATCCATCTGAGTTGCTAGTTTCCTTTCGAGAGGAAACGTCCGACGCCCTTCCCTTATCTCCGGGGTGGGCCTTTCACGAGGTTCTCTTCCTAGTGTAGCCACTCAAAAATCGACATTTTCGTATCTCGGGTGGACTTCGACTCTTCTTTGTCTGTCGTCAATCCTCGTGACTGGTGTCAGGTCCATGCTCCAGTTGTCTTTGTATGTCAGATAAACTCTGTAGCAAGACCACATTAATTTTTGTTTGCTTTTGATGCTCTTTTATCAATCTCTCATTGTCGGCCTTGCATATTTGTAGTTCAGCCATGAGACTCCTCACATTCTCATCTAGATCTCCCAGCTAGGGTTTTCATACCCTCGACCCTTATTTATACTAAATATGTCTATCAAGAGAAGCATCTAGAGTAAGATCCTTCTAGAAGCGGAAGCTTCTATTAGGTCTTCTTACATCTGCCTTATTCTATTTTATTGAAAGGCCTTATTAATATTGACCTTTTGTTGGCAGCCAATTAGCATTTTTCCATTTTCTTGCAAGCTGCCTACACCTATGTTCTGCGAACATCAATTTTTTCGTCGCATGTTCCAAATAAACGACGATCTTATTCTTTGTGCCTTTCCACACGCCTATCTTCGCTAAGTCTTCAAGAGTGTAAGCATGAATATTTCTCCTTTCGAGGTCACATTTCGATTATTAGCTGAACTGCCAATATCTTTTGTGTTATTATGCATATTGCGCCTATCTTTTTATTGATCTTTACATGATCGACAATATCCTTTGATCTGGTTTCATACTTTAGTTTTATTGAAGACATTTAGCCTTTGGATTCGCATTTTATGACTTACCTGAACATTGATTTATTGGATTGCATGGAGGTCAAGATTTATCTTTTGTGATCCTTATTATTGATCCTTGTTATAACTCTTGGCATATCAATTTTATGTAATATCAAGTTGACACCTTGGTTAAACGTTTGATTGGTGAGAACATGATTTTGGGTCTTGAACTGCATGTCGGATGTTTGAACATTATGGTATAACACTCACACACATTGGTATACTCATTGGACCTTATTATATCGATTGTGTGATTGGATTTCATTTGATTTTGCAATGCATTAGTATTTGGATTGGCTTCTCATTTGGCCCACTCAATCTTTGGTTTCATAAGGATGTTCATGCATATCTTTGGCTATTTTGTGACTATTGGTATGTTGGTTACATGCATCAAAACATTGGTTAAGCTATGGATATCGGTGGTTACATTGGCATTTCAATTCGACTGTTGGTAGATTAAAAACTTTGGTATAACATTGATTGCGCATGCACCTACCATTGTTCATTGGTCAACCAATCGATGTAATTGTTGAAGCTGTGTTATGGGGGATATTACAGCTGTAGACGCCTGCCTCCTTACCAGGAATTAAGCTATTCCTCACCTGCCACATGATGGTTTCCTCAGATTCATAAATCGTACTGAGGTAACTTTGGTCATCTTTCAATATGGTTTGACATTTTCAGAGCTAGAATTGGTGCATAAAGAGGAAGAAATTATGGTATGGTTTTAAGTCCTTCCATAGTTGTTCGAGTGTTGTGTAAAATGAGTGCGAAGCCCAGGATTGCCTTGCGCTTCTTTCATTGGGCCCAAGGGCAGCCCGAGTTCGAACCTATGACCTCAACCTATTGTGCCCTTCTGCAAATATTGAGTCGTGCGGGTCTTGATCGGTCGGCGTACAACATTATGGAGAACATTGTTAAAACCCAATGCTACAATGTTTTAGAGTCTTTGATCAATGAATACAGAGACGAGGACATGTCTCCTAAGCTTCTTGATTTATTGCTTTGGATTTATACGAAGGAAAAGATGATTGAGGATAGCGTTGCTTTGTTTTATAGAATGATTCATGTTGGGATTATGCCCAGTATCCAAAACTGCAACAGGGTTCTGAAGGTGCTCCGTGATTCAGATCGTATAGAGCAGGCCCGGAAAATATATCGACAGATGCTCGACAACGGCATTTTTCCAAGTATTGTAACGTTTAATACGATGTTGGATGCTTTCTGTAAAGAGGGGAATGTGCAAGAGGCTCTGGATTTGTTGGTGGAGATGGAGGTGAAGGGATCTTCGCCTAAATCATACTTCAGCTGTGCAAGTTAACAACGTCACATACAGAGAAGATCTAGATACCTCTACGACCTTTGAAAGCTTCTGTCATTTCTAGGGTTTCCCATCTACACTTTTATTGTTGTTTGGAGGACTGTGCAAATTTAGAGACTGGATTTGAGAACTTCATGTAATAAGTCAGCCTGGATATAAACTCAAAATGATCTGCAACTGGAGGGTTTGAAATATCACGCTCCCTCGACTTCTCTTGAATCCTCTCAGATCTTATAATCTTCTTCTCAAAAGATCTGGAGGCATCTAGATCGTTGGCATTACAGAAATTTCAGTCAGTGATAGCTCATATCTGCAAAAAAAAAAATAGAAAAATAAAAACCAACTTAATGCCTGATTGATATCTGTATCGATTTTCAATTTCAAACAGCCAACGAGAATGGCCTTCAATGATAAGGCTGCTGTGACAAAAGAACTCAATGATAGACACAAACGGATATTGGAAGGCCTTTTAAGACTACCAGAGAACAGGGAGTGTGCTGATTGCAAAAGCAAATGTCACGAGGGAGAGCAGATAATGCAATCGCTCCATTTTTACTGGCAACTGGGGCTTCAAACCCCGTGGCTAATATCACAAGTGTGGATACATGCACAGGGACTCCGATATCTAAGGGTGTTTCAAGTCATATGACCGAATATGCCAGTGCAGGTGGGCCTTCTTATTCAGAGACAGTGGGTCCTATGTCTGAGGGTATAATAGAAGCTCCAGGACCAATGGAAGAATTCGCAGTTAATAGTGTTAAAGTAATAAGTGAGGCTGTAGATGTGAAATTGGGTAATATGTTTGAGGTTTCAGAAGCATTAATATCTCTCCCATCCATTCAGCCTAATGTTGAACCAGATCCATGTTTTAGAGATATTACATTGCAAAACATTGAATCAGAAAAAATAATGAAAAAGTAAGCCTCAAGAAAGTCGTTTCAAATTTTTCTTCAGATCTGAAAGATGGAGAGGCATATGCTATTCTGCTAAATACCCTTGCACCAGAGTGCTGTAATCTTTCCCCTTTGGAATCCAAGGACCTCATGGAAAGGGCCAAATTGATTTTGTTGCAAACAGAAAAAATCAATTGTAAAAGATATTTGACGCCAAAAGACATTGTTGAGGGCTCTACCAATTTGAACCTTGCTTTTATTGCTCATATTTTCCACCAAAGGAAAGGATTATCATTATATTCTAGCAAGGCATCTATTGCAGAGACCATGAAAGATGATGAAGTCTCTAGGAAGGAAAGAGCTTTCCGTTTTTAAATGAACAGTCTTGGGACTGATACGTATATCAACAATTCCTTTAAAGATGTGAGGAATGGGTGGGTCTTACTGGAGGTACTTGATAAGGTGGTACCAGGTATAGTTAATTAGAAACTTGCCAACAAGCCTCCAATAAAGATGCCTTTCAAAAAAGTGGAAAATTGCAACCAGGTTATCAGGATCGGGAAGCAGCTGAAGTTTTCACTAGTGAATGTTGCGGGAAATGATTTTGTGCAAGGACATAAAAAGCTAATTCTTGCATTCCTGTGGCAGTTAATGCGCCAAAATATTCTTCAGCTTCTCAAGAACCTGAGGCATCATTCTAATGGTAAAGAGATAAGGCATTTCAAGAGATTATTCAAGAAGAATCTGCTGAGCTACCAGGTGGATCATCATTGGAATTTCATTCAAGTCACAAAAGTGAAATGAAAGAAGGACACAACGCCGTTTCAGGAACCTTTGGGGATGGATCTGCCTCTGAAATCATTGTGAATGATTATGTTGGAAATACTAGAACAACTGAGAGGGGGGGGGGGTGAATCAGTTGTTCATAAGCTTAAACAATTTTATGCCTTTTAAATAATTATTAAGATTTCTTCATGTGTCATCAATCAATCATACAACATATGGACAGCAAGAGTAAAGATCATCAGTCACACATAACGTACACACATAGATAGATTTTCATGAGGAAACCCATAAAGGGAGAAAACCTCTTCTTCTTCGAAATGATAGGCAGTCTTTTTCTGTTCTGTACATCATTTACAATTGAGCACCAACTCAATGTGAGGCTGCTACCTTTGTTTTACAAGCTACAACTTGTTTGAGAGCTCCAACTCTCTGATTTCTCTAGCACCCACTAGAAGGAAGCACCAACTCCCTGAAAACTCCAGCACCAACTGGATGGAAGCACCAA
>ML777599.1:759333-833298 GCA_009831015.1 Picea engelmannii | reverse complement strand
TAGAATAGTTTGTATAGTTTATATTTTAGTATATTAGTTTCTTTATTTGTTTTATTAGTTTCTAGTTTCCTCTATTTTAGTTTGATTTCTTTTATTTATTTAGTTAGTTTGTTTTAGTTGATTTTTATTAGTTTCTAGTTTCCTTAGTTTATATTACTTAACTCAGATCAATTCTCTCTTTGGTTTTCATAGAAGAACTTAGAGAGGCCAACGGAGCCGTTAAACTCGTCAGGGTGGTTCATTCCAAACGGCTTGGGTTATTTAGACAACCCCAGACCGGTTCCACTCTCCCAGTTGACGGATGGTCAATTTCGCCCATCAACACCTTTATTACTTCCCAATATATTAATCTACCTATGTGCGGGTTAGGACCCTAACATGTCTACCCCCTTAATAACAACCTTGTCGTCAAGGCTTGAGATGAGGAAACTGCTGCAGAATGGTAGCTGGTTCCCAAGTGGCATCTGCTGGATTCGTATCTTTCCACTAGACTAGCACTTCCTTGATGGTTCTCTAACGCAAGCGACACTCACGCTGGTCCAAAACTGCTTCTGGTTGTAGCCAAATGGATCCTTCTTCAGCTAACTCAGGAAGGTTGGTTTGAATTTGGCACCTAGTTCCAATCACCTTCTTTAAGCATGAAACATGGAAAACTGGATGTAGCTTCGAATGACTGGGCAGAGCTAGCTCATATGCGACTTGTCCCACACACTTGAGAACTGTATAAGGACCATAAAATTTGGGCACTAGCTTCTCACAATGATTGGCCTTGAGGGAAGTTTGCTTGTATGGTTGCAGTCACAGAAACACCTGATCCCCTTCTGCAAATTGACGTTCAGAGTGACCTTGATATACTTGTTGCTTCATGCAATTTTGTGCCATGAACAAGTTCTCTTTAAGGGTACAAATAATATCTTCTCGAACTGTAAGTGCTTGGTCAACCGCCTAGACCTTCTAGGTACCCAATAAGTATGAGAGAACTGAAGGTGGCTTCTGTCCATATACCGCTTCAAAAGGACTCATGCGAGTAGCTGTATGGTAGGAAGTGTTGTACCACCATTCGGCTAGGGGTAGCCATTGAGCCCATTGATGTTGTTTTTCAAAAGAAAAACACCTCAGATATGTTTCCAAACACTTGTTGACAACTTTTGTTTGACCATCAGTCTGGGGATGATAAGCTGTGCTGAGATGCAATTGGGTGCCTTGGAGCTTAAACAGTTCTTGCCAAAAATTGCTTGTGAAAGTTGGGTCACGATCATAAATAATAGAGTGTGGCATGCCATGAAGCTTGAAGACCTAGTCCATGAAAAGTTGAGCCACCGTGGATGGAGTAAATGGGTGTTGAAGAGTGCAGAAATGAGAATACTTGGAAAGGAGATCCACAACCACCATTATGACTGATTTATTCCCTGATTTGGGTAAGCCGGTAATAAAGGTCATAGAGATATCCTTCCAAATAGTCGGTGGAATCAGAAGCAGTTGTAGTGTGCCCGGAGATTTGACTGTTTCTCCCTTGTTTCATTGACACACCTCACATTCAACTACAAAATTACGTATGTCCTGTTTCATACCATCCCAGAAAAAAGAACGTTTGACTCAGTCATATGTTTTGGTGAACCTTGAGTGCTCCGCTGTGGGTGTAGCATGAAGCTCCGAAAGTACTGTGGATTTAAGCTTTGATTGTTTACTTAAATACAAATGACCTTTGAATCGAAGCTCATCTTGGAGCCAAGAGTACCTTGGGGGAGATGGAGCCTTGGTCTGCAATTGCTGGATCAGATGTGAACTTTTGGGATCTTGAAGTCTTTCCTGGCGCACAACTTGGAGCCAATCGGGTACAATGAAGGAAAGAGAAAAAAGGGATCCTTCTTCTTCATATTTTCGGGACAATGCATCCGCCACTACATTGTCTTTTACCTTCTTGTAAATGATCTCATAATCATAACCAAAGAGCTTAGTCACCCATTTTTGTTGCTCTTGGGAGGAAATGCATTGTTCCAGAAAGTACTTGAGGCTTTGATGGCCAGTCTTGATTTGGAAGTGTTTCCCCAAGAGATAAGGGTGCCACAACTCAACGACATGCAGAATAGCCAACATTTCCTTTTCATAAATGGGTTTGCCCAGGTTCCGTTCAGACAGTTGCTTGCTGGTGAAGGCCAAAGGTCGACCCTCTTGCATAAGGACAACGTCGATTCCTTTCCCTGAGGCATCACATTCCAACACAAAGGTCTTTGTGAAATCAGGAAGGGCCAGAACCGAAGTGGTGCACATGGCCATCTTCAAGGTTTGAAAAGCTTGAGCAACAACTAGAGTCCAAGTGAAAGAGTTCTTTTTGAGGAGAGCAGTGAGAGGTGCTGCAATCTTTCCGTAGTTCTTAACAAACTTGCGATAATACCTTGTTAAGCCCAGAAATCCACGCAAGCTTTTGAGAGTCTTTGGGTGCGTCCAATCTTGCATAGCTTCAATCTTTTTCGAATCCACCCTGACACCATCCTTGCCAACCAGATGACCCAAGTATTCTACTTTTGAGGCACCAAAAGCACATTTAGACTGTTTCAGAAAAAGTTGGTGCTGGGAGAGGAGATGGAGAACTTGATCCACATGAGTAAGATGGTTAGTCCAGGTTTTTCTATAGATGAGGATATCATCAAAGAAAGCTAAGACAAAATGACGGAGAAAGGGACAAAAGACATGATTCATGAGGCTTTGGAATGCGGAGGGCGCATTACACAAGCCAAAGGGCATGACCAAAAAATCATAGTGGCCTTCATGAGTACGAAAGGCCATCTTGGGAATGTATACCTCTTTCATACATATCTGGTGATAGCCCGAGCGAAGATCAAGTTTAGTAAAGAATTGGGTGCCACTAAATTCATCTAAGAGGTCATCAATGACAGGAATGGGAAATTTGTCTTTAATGGTCAGTTTGTTGAGGGCACGGAAGTCAGGACACATTCTCCAAGAATCTTCTTTCTTCAGGACCATGAATACAGGAGAAGAGTAAGGGCTCATACTAGGGAAGATAATGCCTGGATTAAGGAGTTCCTGGACGATTTTCTCATTTTCATTTTTTTGTGAGAAGGGGTGGCGATATGGACGAATATTGGGAGGAAGGCTTCCGGGTACAAGGGGAATGGAATGATCATGAACACTGTGGGAAAGAGGGAGGCCTTGGGGTGTGGAAAATACCATTTGATGTTTAGAAAGGAGAGCTTGGAGGTCATGCGACACCGGGGGTGTTTCTGTTGCTTGAATGGCATGGAGTTGGGCAATGACACCCGAATGACCTTTTTTGAGCAGCTTTTCCATGTGATGGGAACTAATGACCTTAGGTGAACCAAAAGTGATGCCTTGGAATTTATATTGGTGGCCTTCCCAGTCGAATTGCATGGTTAATGCCTTAAAATCCATGAGAATGGGACCCAAAGTTCTTAGCCAGTCTGCACCCAACAAAATGTCACAACCACCCATGTCGATAGAAAACATATGGGATTTTAGGTGGTAGTCACCGATTTGGAGATGAACATTTTCACAGCACCCTCCACATTTCATGGAACCACCATTGGCAATCATGAGTTGGAAATTGTTGACAGCATGGATGTAGCAATGAGTTTCTTGGGCAATGCAGCGATGAATAAAATTATGGGTGCTTCCACTATCAACCAAAATGATGACCTTCCGATGCTTGATGTAACCAATTAACTTGAGGGTTTGGGGAGCGGAAAATCCAGTGAGAGCATTGAGGGAAATGATGAGTTCTACTTCGGGAGGGTCTGAGGGAGGGGTTATGTCAGTGATTTTAGGTGACTCAGACACAATGGGAGTTTCAACATCCTCTTCTGAAATGTCATCAGAGATGGCCATAAAAATATTTTGTTCCTTACACTTGTGGCCCGAGAAATATTTGTCATCACAATTATAACAAAGGCCTTTGAGTTGGTGTTCAACCATTTTAGCCCTGGTCAATTTTTGAATTTTTAATGGGGCGGAGGGAATAGTGGGAGTGACGGGTTTAGGGCGAGGGATAAAGGAGGGTTTTCATTTTTGAGATGATACAACCTGTTGTGCTTCTTTATCTCTTTTAGTAGCCTACACCGAAGTCGAGGGTCGAGCCATGAGGACATGGGCCCAAATCTCCTCCTTGAGGCCACTAATAAAACACTCTCGAAAGAAAGCATCAGTCATGCCCTCTGTTCGAAAAGCTAGGTGTTCAAAGGAAGCTATGAAGTCTTCTACTATTCCGGATTGTTTCAACTTTGTCAAACAACCCAAATGGTTGGTGTTCATGTCAAAGTGTTCATAAAGCTCAGTCACAAATTGGGTCCAAGGAATATACCCTTGACGGGAAGTTTTTGTCCATTGCCACCATTGCCAATGTTCTTGATATAGATGGAGAACACCATACCGGAGTTTGGCCAAGTCATCTGTAATGCCATATAAAGAGAAATAATGTTCCTTTTGGGTGACCCAACCAGTGGGGTCCAAGCCATCAAATTTGGTCACGTCCACCCGCAAAAGGCATATGTCATGTTGAAAGTGATGGGACTGAAAGGTATGGGAATGGGAGGATGTTTCTCCTTCATTCTTTGGAGGTGCTTCAGAGAAATGGTCATCTGTAGGGATCTTCAGTTTGGTGCAGAGTGATGAAAAGACAGATTCAAGTTGGGTGGTTAGTTCTTGTTTGACTTCCTCCATTGAGATCTGCATGGTTGTATTTATGGTAGCATTGATGGATGAATCGATGGAGGCAACATTAGCACTGAGTTATTTCACTTCTTTTTGGGTTTCTAGGAAACCAGATTGCATGGTGTTGAAGCGAGCTTCCAGGTCTTGGCTATGGGTATGGGCCATGAGGATGGGTGAACTGAAAAGGGGCAGGCGGGGTCAAAAATTTTGTTGAAAAATGACATGGATGAATGTGATAAGGGTGGAGAGATGGATCCAATGGAATAGGTGTCAAATAATGGTGAAAAAATTTCCAGTCTTTTTTTTTTTTTCACACCTGCGGAGTTATACTCCGGCTGAAGAATACTGCAGTGATGAAATCCCCAAATGCTTAACCAGAAAGAGATGTGTATTTACTTGGCAACCCAAACACAACTGCGTGGCAATAGATCTGGTCTGTTTTTAATTTGTTTATGTTTCTGTCCCCCAAGGGTTAGGTATTCAAGGGTTCTACAGACAAGGGTTTGCCCTGTGCTATATCTCTCTGATATACGTGGGGGGTCTAAAAGTAATACTCAGCCCAATATCTCAGGGCACTAACTAAGGAGGATAGACTGTACCCTTAGCCATACTACCTGACTACCCAGGTACTAGAGAGTATCTTCCCGAGTTCTGTTCTTGATGACACTATAGCAGTCCAACGATCGATAGGTTTATCTAAAGAGGGCTTTGGGAAATCTAGGCCAATCTTTACACATGTGTTTTCTGATGCGCTACCACTCGAAGGGGTACCAACATGGGTTACAAGTGTGGACAAAAAATGTGCTCTTAAGAACCACTTGTATTTCCTGCATGTATGAATCCCTCAACCACGGGTTTATGTGTGTAACGACATATCTCTGTCGTTTAAAGATGCCGGAATATGTCTCTACCCTGGAAAAAAAAATTCCCACAATTTCTGCCAAGGAAAGTGCTCTGCTACCACTTGCAAGATACCAGATATAATAAATATGCAGAATAGAAATAAAATGCTAGAAATGGCAGAATAACAGTAATATATCCAGCATAATCTCCACAATAACACATAAATGATATAAGAACAACAACAAAAATAACACTTTGATTCAGAAAGCAATGTTGACAGGCCTCTTCGAGGGGGCAACCTCGAATCGAGCAACGCTCTGTTACAATAATCTCCCAGCTAGGGTTTTCATACCCTCGACCCTTATTTATACTAAATATGTCTATCAAGAGAAGCATCTAGAGGAAGATCCTTCTAGAAGTGGAAGCTTCTATTAGGTCTTCTTACATCCGCCTTATTCTATTTTATTGAAAGGCCTTATTAATATTGACCTTTATTACATCTGAATATATTAATCTACCTATGTGCGGGTTAGGACCCTAACATACACACAGTAGGGATTTCATTCTTTTCCTTAATAACATTCTTAACTTAGACTTTTGGTAAAGGGGGTTAATATAGAGGGTTACTCTTTTTAAGATTACTTCAAATGGATTTTATACGCGACTTGTTCATGAGCCCAAGCAGGCCAAGTGTTGTAACCATGCTTTGATACCAATTTGTCACACACCCATGACGACATAACAAAATTTTTGCCTTTTTCTCAAAGGACAAAATTCCTAAATTCCTACAGGGGCCTAGCCCAGACTAGCTCATTCCTCATCCTCTACCTTGTGATCGAACCCTGCGACCATAGGCTTAGTTTAAAAGGCTCATCGCATTTCGCAACATCGGGGCTCCTGATGCAAGGCATCCCAACCTCTTCATCTCCTTCAGTCCTGAAAGCGATTATGGGGCCTAGCATGTTCTGGCCGTCTCACCTATGATCACGACGTGACCCTTCTCCACACGACCACGATGCTGTGACCACGACCTACAACAATAGGTTATTTCACGTTTCACGATTTCGGGACTTCACGTCCCTCGACTTCTCATTTATTCGAATTCTCGGGTCCCAAAATATTGATCCCCAAGTTAGACCCTTAGCCAACTACTAGCGCCTCCCTCCTCCTTCTACCACATGACCTTGTCCTATGACCTAGGGCCGACCCACTGAGCGCGTTGGGGTTTTGTATGTCAGGATTTAGTGACTTGCGAAACTAAGAGGTTCTGCCTTTTGGTCTCCCGGACGCCGAAATGCCGAAACTCATTCATGCTAAATCAATGGTCTAGATCACTCTTGGATCAACAACCACGATTATGTCATGAATTTGTGACTCGTGAGTTTCTGCGTTCCTACCCTTTCATCACTCCAAGTCACAAGTTAGCGAAATGCCACATGACTACCACATGTCCCTACTGAATGGATGGTCCTGATTAAATCGGGACTTTCAGGACTATGACAAGTCCATCCTCCCATCTACACAAGGGTTAATATCGATGGTCTAGATTGCTCCCGATGGATCCTAGGATCTACGGTCCCAGTTCCATCGCTACTTGAGAAGGTTGGAGGGGTCGAGGCGTTAACGCCCACACTCCTCCTCTAGATCCATTGGTCCTGATAGACCTGGGGTATTTTCTAAAGGATCTCGTCCATTCGTCTACGAAACGAAGGGATACTCCCTTTCGATAATTGGATTCACTATCCTTTTTGAAATTCGGTCACAAAATTAAACCTTTCAGAGCTTCAGACTCCCATGACTCTGAAACCTTAGAGAACTACTCTTTCTTGCATAGGTTTTCCAGACCCGGATCACATGAACCTTAATATGGTTCTTGGGCAATTATCCATGATTTTAGTCAGGTTTCTGGGTAAAGGCTCGGTATGGTTCCAAATTTATGAGGCGATTCTTGGGGAAAGGTGCTCTTGAGGAGCCATCCTAGAATATTGCGAAGGTCAACCAGATGGGTCTATTCTCAATGGGATGGACGCATACTTTGAAATTAACTAATTTACACAGACATCAACTATGGAATATAAGTATAAACATTCATCCATGTTATTCAATTCAAAATATAAGGCATAAAACACTTATCAGAACCATAAGGCGTGATGCAACTATTGAGAGGGGTGCTCGTTTCCACCCAACCGTAGGCTAAGTGAATCCAAACGGATTTACCACTAGCCACCCTCGAGCTAGACCATGATTATCTAAGATTCAATCTCTTACTTCTAGCTCAATGGAAGTCAAGGATGAAGGTTAGTCTCCTTCTCCTGATATAGACAAAAAATCAAGGATGAAAAATACTCTCCTTCTCCTGTGTTCAGAATTCCCTGTGGTTCCAGGATTTTTGTGGTTCTCCTCTGCGATCCCTGTCTCGCATGCTCCTTTTCTCTACCCCTTCCCACACTTCCTTTCGTTCCCTTCTCTGCAAGATTGCGTGTGGTGCAAATTCCCCCGTTCGTGGTTAGGTTTGAGAGCTTTACGAATGGGCGGTTCACCCCATCCCCTCATTAACTCTTGAGGAGCCTCCCCACCTACCATCTTGACCAGAAATTCATTCCAGGGTAAGAGAGTTGCCTTGGTCTTTGAGCAAGTAAAAACTAGTATGGTACTGGTTCGATGGAAGTTAACTCAACCATTCCATGTCCCTTCCACCATCCTTCATTAGCCATCGTGGTCTCTTTTAGAACACCCCCCTCCCAGCAGTCATACAACACATATTCATAATATAATTTACATTCATCAACCTTTTATACAAAGGTCCATCAAATCAAAAATTCACACCTTTGAGTTTGCCATAACTCTTCGTCAATATAGTTATTTTTACAGACTAAGGGAAACGAGGTATTACACCCGAAACTTCGAAGTGCGGAGTAAGTGCCCAACTATTAGCACTTGGTCATAGTCGTGGTCACATGCCAGTTGAGGGATAAAGAAAAAGGGGCTAGCACTCGAAAGTGAATTGTAAGAATAGAGTAGGGCTCAGAGATAGAAGCCTGAGGGGTTCTTTATGGACCAAGACCCACAAAAAATAGAGTATGATATTCTTTTGATTGAATCATATTGTTTAAGTTATTCTGGAGAATTATTAAGTTTAATAGCCTGACAAAAATTTGGTTGACTGCACAATTTTGCATCATTACCAATTGTCATAACCGAACATAATTGTTACCTTGTGAAGAGAAATGGAGGAAGCACATGATGCTTACAGTCTAGAGGATGAAGTTAGAGGAATGGATGTCCATTTTAGAGTTGATGGAACGAACTCCAATGGGCATGCATAAGAAATAAATAAAGGAGTGAGAATGATGAACATCATTAAAATTTTGCAGAAACATGTCCAAATTCACCAGGTAGATAACAAAAGGCTTATGAGAGCTAGGGAGCAATAGGGAGACTTCAATATGAAGTTGATGCAGAGCTTAGAAATAATTGAAAAGAAATTGGATAAGGAAAGTGGATCTAGCAAATCAGAGAGCCATAGGTCCCCTGATGAGGAAAGAAGAGGAAGAAGTGGTAGCAGACATCACCAACACTCTTGAAGGCATTCCAAAAGGAGGCCACACGATAGTTCAAGACCATATCCTACCAGAAATCATAGGAGATCTGAAGTGGATGAGTTGAAGGGAGAAATGAATAAGATCAAACCTCCTACTTTTGATGGAGATAATAAGAAAGATGAAGATGTTGAGACATGGTTGCTAGGATTGAGGAAATACTTCCAATTGCAAAACTATTCCTCTCATGCAGAGGGAAGAATTGTCATCTACCAACTTAAAGGAAAGGCATCCATATGGTGGGATTAGCTAGTGCAAGTACAATGCCTCAAGGAAAAAAATGTGACTTGGAAGGAATTCAAGAAACATTTTGAAAAGAAGTACTTAGCCAAGAGATACTATGACAAGAAGATGAAAGAGTTCTTTGAACTTAAACTGGGTAGCATGACTATAGATGAACATGAGACGAGTTTTCTAGAGTTGTTGAAATATGTCCCTTTCATTAAGGATGAGGCAGTCAAGATCCAGAGATATTTGAGTGGGTTGCCATCTTTCATCAATGATAAAATCGATTATGATGATCCCAAGACTATGTAAGAAACCATAAGGAGAGAAAAATGCTTATATGATCAACAAAAAGGAAATCCTACTTTCCAAAAAGCTTGGGAAGACAAGAGGAAGTTTAAGAGGGAGCAGAGGAAGAAGGGGAATGAGCCACCATTTTTCATAAATAGTCATCAAGGACAACCAATTTTGAGAGAGCCCAAGATGGCTGAAGTAGGTGGGCAAAGGCCAAGGTAGACACCTATGCAATGTTGGGTTTGTAATGGAGATCATAGGTATAGATATTTCCCCCACAAAAAGGACAGGGTGAGAGTTGTTCATAATGTTCAGAAAGAAAAAATAGTGGAGGACATGGGTAAAAGAGTACCAAGGATCTATGCATCCCTGGACAACAAGCAAGTTGAGTTTCAGTCACACATGATTGAAGTTGAAGGTATGATCAATAACCATGCCTTTACTATTTTAATAGACTCAGGAGCTAGTCATAGTTACATAGATCCTAAAGTTGTGGAAAGATTTCTTTTTCCAAGAAGCAAGAATGAGAAATCTTGGCTGGTACAACTGGCTACAGGAGCCAAGAGAAAGGTTGCTGAGTTGGTTAAATCATGTCAAGTGGGCATGAATGGACTATGTACTAAGGCAGATATGAACATCTTTCCTTTGGGATAATATGATTGCCTAATTGGTATGGATTGGTTGGACCAAAACCATGCCATTTTAGAGTGTCATAACAAAGAATTCACTTTCTTGGATGAGGAAGGAAATTGAAGAGCAGTCCAAGGAATTCCCAGGGCATTTACCATCTGGGAAACCTCATCAATGCAGCTAAAGAAGTGTTACAGGAAGGGATGTCAAATATTTTCAGGCCATATGGAGGAAGCATATAAGGATAAGGTGCCAAATCTGGAGGATCATGTAGTCATGGAAGATTTTGAAGATGTGTTCAAGGAGGTACTAGGACTACCTCCAAAGAGAGATATTGATTTCTATATAAATTTAATTCCTGGAGCAACTCCAGTATCAAAAATTCCTTACAGAATGAGTACACTAGAACTGAAGGAACTGCAAATGTAGCTTGAAGATATTTTGAAGAAGGGGTATATACACCCAAGTGTGTCACCTTAGGGTGCCCTAGTCTTGTTCGTGAAGAAGAAATATGGGATATTGAGATTGTGCATCGATTTCAGACAGTTGAACAAAGTGTCTATAAAGAACAAGTATCCTCTACCAAGGATTGATGAGCTCTTCGATCAATTGAAGGATGGAAGGATATTTTCAAAGATAGATCTTAGGTCGAGATACTATTAGGTAAGGATTAAAGAGGAAGACATCAACAAGACCACCTTCAGGACAAGGCATGGTCATTATGAGTTCATAGTGGTGCCATTTGGGTTATCAAATGTGCCAGCTGTTTTCATGTGCCTAATGAATGGAATTTTCCGAGAATGTTTAGACAAGTTTGTCATTGTCTTTTTGGATGAAATCCTTGTATATTTCAAGTCAGAAGAAGAGCATGAGCATCATTTGAGGATGGTGTTTCAAGTGATAAGAGAGAATCAATTGTATTCCAAATTGAGAAAGTGCTCATTTTATCAAAACATAATTCAATATTTGGGGCATATCATATTTGAAGAAGGGATAACAATGAACCCTAAAAAGATTGAGGCCATTAAAGGGTGGAAAACACCTAAAAATGTGAAATAGTCATATCCTTCATGGGTCTAGCTGGCTACTACAAAAGGTTCATTGCAGGGTTTTCGAGAATAGCTCACCCCATCACTTCCTTGCAAAGGAAGGGGAAGAAGTTTCAATGGACAGAAGAATGTGAAAAGAGCTTCCGACAATTGAAGCAACTATTAACCAGTGTTCAATTCTGAATATCGCAGATCCGAGTGAAGATTTTGTGGTTTGCACAGATGCATGAAAAGAAGGACTAGGAGCAGTCCTTAGTCAGAAAGGATTTGTGATATGTTTCGAGTCAAGAAAATTGAAAGAGCATAAAAGGCTCTACTCCACTCACGACTTGGAGTTGGAAGCCATAGTGCACACCTTGAAGAAGTGGATGCACTACCTCATGGGAAAGAGGTTTGATTTAAGGATAGACCATAATGGTCTAAATTATTTGTTTGATCAGCCTACTTTGAATGCTAGGAAGAGTAGATGGTTGGAATTCCTCTGTGAATATGACTTTGATATCAAGCATATCCAAGGAAAGGAGAAAAAAGTGGTTGATGCACTCAACAAGAGAGTGCATGAACTGCATGCTACAACCATTAGGATGTATCAGATGGATCTTAAAGGCAGAATTTTTGAGGCTGCAAAAGTTGATTTGTAGTACATGGAATTGGTAACTAAATTGCAACAAGATAAAATGCAGTAGAAAGACGAATATTATGAATTGGGAATTGATGGAATTCTCTTTTACAAAAACATAGTTTATGTACCAAATTCTATGGAATTGAGGAGTGTGATTTTAAAAGAAATGCATAATGTGCCTTATGCTGGGCATCTTGGATATCAATAAATAGTTTCAGCAGTCAAGAGCCATTACCATTGGCCAAGTATGAATAAAGAATTTGCAGAGTACATTTCCAGATGTATGGAGTGTCAAAGGGTCAAAGCTGAGCATAGAAACCCCGTTGGGTTGCTACAGCCATTAAACATCCCTGAGTGGGAGTGGGAAGTGGTGACAATGGGTTTCATCATAGGATTACCCAGAACAAACAAACAACATGATTCCATCATGGTGGTGGTAGATAATCTCACGAAGGCCGCCCATTTTATTCCATTGAAGACTACTCACAAGGAAACTAATGTTGCTGATAATTATATGAGGGAAGTAGCATGCTTGCATGGCATACCCAAGACAATTGTGTCTGACAGAGACCCAAAGTTTACCTCAAATTTTAGGAGAGGATTATTCAAGGGGTTCAGAACGAACCTAAACTTCAGCACAACCTATCATCTTGAGTCTGATGGACAAACAAAAAGAGTAAATCAAGTGATATAAGATATGTTAAGAATGTATGTGATGGAAAAACCATATAAATGGGAAGATTATCTACACTTGGTAGAATTTGCCTACAACAATGGGTATCAAGAATCATTGAAGATGAGCTTGTTTGAATCACTTTATGGTAGAAAGTGCAACACCCCAACAAGATGGGACAACCTAGATGATAGGGAGGTGGTTGGGCTAGAGTTGCTCAGGGAAATGGAAGAGAAATTGTTAAAGATAAAGATGAATTTGAAGGCTTCCCAAGATAGGTAGAAAATCTATGCAGACACAGGCAGAACCCACAGGGAGTTTAAAGTGGGTGATCATGTTTTCCTGAAGGTGAAAGCCAACAAAAGTTCCCTGAAGCTGGGAATCCATTCCAAGTTGGCAACCAAATATTGTGGACCCTTTGAAATTCTAGAAAGGATTGGACCAATAGCTTATATGCTTGCATTTCCTACATCCATGACTATTCATAATGTATTTCATGTATCATTGCTCAAGAAGTATATACCTGATGCTAATCATGTGATTGATTGGAATGTGATTCAGGTGAAGCAAGAAGGCACTTTGCAAGTGAAACCTATGAACGTACTGGACTGGAAGAGAAAGCAACTCCGAAATCGAGTCATAAAGCTTGTAAAGGTTCAGTGGACCTGGTATGGTCCCGAGGACACAACATGGGAGCATGAAGATGCTATGCGGGAAGAGTACCCACATCTTTTTGAATATTTTGGAAATCTTGTTGTTGTTGTGTAAATAAGTTACACCGAGGACAGTGCAAAAATAAGGGGAGGAGATTGTAACACCCCAAGGCCGAGCCCTTGCTAAATTGTAATTATATTTATAGGCTGGTGAGATAAGTGTTTATAAGATGGAATAATTATGTGTTTATTAGGTCGGAGAGCCTAGATGCTAAGGCCAATGAGCCTGATTTTGTATATGTAAATACTCACATCATTAATAAAATTACATCGCTATGTGTATACTGACCACGAAGAAAGAGTTATGGGGGACTAAGATCCACTAGGCAGGGAAAGGGAAGGGGATAAGTGTCTAGGAATAGGGGCTAAGCTAGAGGGCTTACCTCTAAAGGAATAATATTATATTATTATTTCCTAGAGGCGAAGGTTTGACATAACCTATGTTGTCCTAAGTTCTTGGGGAAAGGGAACGAGTGTTAAGTGGAGCTCATGCAAATTCAGGAAGACATGTGTCAACCTGGGCACATGAAGTTTTTAGGTGGGAAAGTCAGCTCATTTGGGGTTCCCTCGCCATTCTCGTGATGGTCACCACTCTGGAAGTCAACGATACTCCCCACAAAAGCATGCACTGAGATAGGGAGAGCCTTGACATAACCAGCCATTGCCACCATCGTCGATCTCTGCAATTTCTAAGACCCACATACCCGTGTTATGAAGCTAAACACTTTTCCTATGAAGAACAACATGACTGTGTAGTGTTTGAGCCATATCACGCCTTAGCCTTTGCTATTTCTATCCATGTTTTCTCTGGACTGGTGTGGCTTGCTGTCATTACTAGATTCCTTACCTAATTTTTTTTGCGGAGGTTACTTGCTGTACTTAGGAGTTTGATAGAAGAGGCAGGTTTTCATGCATGTGAGAAACTCTCTCTAGGTGAGAGAGTGTGCTGAGGAAGTGAGTTCTCTTGGAGGGAGTCCTGTGGCAGCTACAATACTCTGAGACTTCTAGTCCAATCTATTGTTGAAGTCCTGGAAGGGAGGTGGAAAACCGATGGACTTGTGATAGTGGAAGTACACACTTTCGGGGTGGGACAAGCATGTGGGGAATGAGAGTCTGTGGGTTGTGGGTGTAAGTGCCTCATGGGAGAAAATCCTTCCTATTGATCTATGTGACTTTCCTGTTGTCCTTGCTAAGCCTAGGAATCTCTTTCCCGTTGGAGTTTAGTACTAGCTTGAGGGTGACCCACTATTGAGCGTGATGAGTAGCATGGTCTAAGTCTGGGAGGTTCGTGGAAGGTTTGCATGCAGTTGGTGGTCGTGTATTAAAATATAAGTACCAAATATTTGTTCTTTGTATGATGTGTATCTTGAAATCAAGTTATAATGTTATTAAAATTGTCTGTATATATTGCATGTATGTTTTAATGTTGTTTCCACATGAATATGTGTATGAACATAATGCTATAATTGTTTAAATTGTATTAGATAGATATGCATATAAATATATATGGAATCAGAGCATGGAATTTATTCGGTGGGATGGTCTGGCCTATTGGTTTAAGGTTGGGAATGTCATAGAATGGTATCAGAGAAGAAAAACAAAGATACATTTGTTTAGGTAGCGTTACCCAACAGAGGTTTGAGGGTCGGGGATGTCACAATTGGTTTGTATGATGATTGTAGACATGGTAATGGATTTAATATCCTAGGGAAAAAATGTACGTTTTTATTCGAGATGAAGATCAAAGTGTAATGTAAAGGTGAAATATGCATAATTGCTTCTAAAAAAACTTAACTAAACTTACACAAATATCATCACAAAGACTTGACAAAAAAGAGCATTTGCTCTGTACATTAACATACCACTCCATGAATCATACATAATAGAAAGATACATCAGTGAGAACATCATAAAGTCAAGATACCGGGAGATCATTTAATCTCCCAAAAATGGTATTTCCAGTACCTCCTTCATGGATCAGGATTTGATAAGTGTTGGCACCCAAAGTTTTGGGTATAGTTTTGCGCTCGTGCACAAACAAAGTTGTGCGAGCGCATTCCATAGTTTTACGCACACCTAAGGAAATACATGAGGGATGAAAATGAGTGTGTTCCATATCAATTTTTGACAATGTGCAACAGGCCTAAAAGAGTATTGAATGCTTTCTAGGTCCCAATTTTGATGCACTAGAAATCAAGAAGAGGCATGACAAAATCAATAAAATAATCATCAAGAAATCCTCTCAAATGATGACTGCCAATAACACAAGGGATCATGGAGCTGATAAGAGATAAGTTGGCAAGGAAGTTAAGATTGCCTCGATTCTTGAAGGTTACATGGACTGTAGGCAATTTCCAAAAGCGTGCAAGGAAGTTTTATCAATCGAGCTAGTGGAGTTGTAATACCCCAGTTTTGAGTCCCCATATTAAATAATGCAGTTTTTTTAATTGATGAAAGGTCGGAGTTCCTAAATAATTAAACGAGGCCGGAGAGCCTAGAAAATGTAATAATTTGATATACATATTAATCAAATACATTGCTAGCTGCAAGATGGACAGGACAAGAGATAGGGGGCTATGATTCCATCTGAGAAGAGGATAAAAGGGATAATCATTTATATTACATTTGATTTTACACATCTTGGAAGTTTTATTGAGAGAAAGAATAAGTTAAATGAGCTTCTTGGGGAAAATTCCATGTGGTTCTTGATTCAAATAAAATATATAAAACCATATTTAGGCGGTTTGGGTTCTTCTTCTTCTTCTTCTTCTTCCACATGATTTTCTTCTTCGTTGTTGATCTAGAAATTCATACTCATTTTGGTTCTTGGGGGAATAAGAGAATGAGATGTTGAAGAAGAAATCCATTGTTGATGGCTGTAGAAAGTTAATTCTATAGTCTATCCATAGAGTAATGTCTATATGCTTGAGAGGCATTGGCACAAATCATACTTGATTACAGATGCGAGTCCTGAGAGTACTAGAATGGAGATTCTTGTCCAAAAATATCGGAGACCTAGAAGGAGATGGATAGCCTGAGGGATTGCATGGCAGAGAAGGGGGTCCATGCTCTTGGATTATGTAGGATGGACAGAGGAGAGTTGGTGTATTGTGGATTGTTGTGTGTGTGCTGAGAAACCTATGAGAGCTTGAGTGTTGACTGGTTTGGGAAGCCGAGTGTAGCCCTGGAACCTGCCCTTGTGGATTCATAACCCTGGATTGGGGGTGACCTACTGTTGAGACTTGGAACAAAAATTTCTATGGTTGGGTGGAACGTCCTTGGTCTGCAGCCCATTGGTGATTGTTATCTTTAAGATAAGTGATTTCTATGTTATATGGTTTATCTATTTATATCTATAATTCTATTGTGTACTGATTATCATTTCTAAGAGTTGCATATCCAACATATTTTCTTGTTAGATATAGTTGTGCATGGAATGATAAATATTCTTTAAGTTTTCATATTGATTCTTGTTAAATACATGTTCTACTAGATTATCTCCTACATGCGTTCTTGAATTAATTTTATTATTAGAGATCGAACTTAAGTATTGAGACGAGTCTTGTTATTTTTATGATCTGACATGTTGGTGGTTGGATACATTACATTGTGGTTTCATATGGTTCTTGGAGTAGTGTGGTCTAACTTGGTGGCTGGGTACATTACATATTGGTACCAGAGTGCCAATTTCAACACTGGTCCTATGTGGATCAAGGAAATAGCTGTAGGATTCAACGTTGGGTCATGAGAACCTGCTACATAATAAAGAATGCATGGGATGAAGTAAATGGTGATTGTTGATGTATATATGTATATCCCACATTCATAAGGGAAAAAAATACCAATAGTTTATAAAGAAAATGTGAATATATATGGATTAAAAGAAAACGAGAGAGTATGGAACCCCATGTAAGGAAATGAACTTTTGTGAGAAAGAATGATGAATCCAGAGGAAGTTAACCCTTAGCCATTGATATCTGGAGATCAATGGTTAAGATCAAATATTTGGAGGGGTCTAGATGTCAGTGGGCCAACCCATCCACATCAACACCATGATAGAAACCTCATCAACATATATATTAGTGCCACATCAGTGGAAGCCTACATGGAGGACACCTCATTTGTGAAGTCTGCATGAAAGGAGTTGGAAAATTGGTTAAGTCCCAAGATATTGTATAGGTGGTGAGGCATGATAGAGGATTGGGGGTATGGAAAGAAGTGAGGCAGCCCTGCGACAAAATATTGAAAATCAACTAAGTACTAAGAGTGGATCAGTCAAGCAGATGAGATCACAGATATAGATGTATCAAGTAAATTTTGTACGCCATGACCGCAATAAGAACTCAGAAAGAGACGAAGTGTCAAGATGTCACAGAGCATGGAGATGTCTATACAAATGGTTAAGTATCAAGATATCAAGGTGGTGAGCATGACGGAGAGTTGGGGGGTATGTGAAGAAATGTTGTAGACCCACGAACCTGCAAACCCATAGTAAAATGTCAAAAATTGGTTTAGTATGAAGAATATATTTAATGGAGATATCACAAATAAATGACTAAGTTTCGAGAAGAAATTGGTAGAATGGATATGTTCCACATAATCACGATGAAATCTCAAAAAATCGACTAAGTAACAAGAATTGGTCAGACGGACGGGGTCACAGATATAAGAGTCGAGAAAGTATTGTAGATCCATCACCTGTGATGAGATCTGAGAAAATGAATAAGTATGGAGAATCAATTGGGTGGCCAAGAGGTCGCCACGTGTCATATATCCAATGGCTAGGAGGTTTCCATGTGTCATAGATAAGACAATCCAGAGGGTGAGGGATCTGAGGACTCATGATGTATCATAGACCCGTGGAGAAAATAATGGAAAATAATCTAAGTATAAGTGAAAAATGAGTGCGACTGAACTAGAGGGTACAACTTGGAGACCGCCAAAGCTTGAAATGAAGAATAGACATGGCTTATAACAAGAAATGATCAGACGACTGGTGTGCATTGTGATTGGATGACACGCTAGTGAATATATTGATGATCTAGATTGAATCTAAAAGGAAAATAGATCAACGGTCAAGTTTAAATATTAAGGAGTGATCAGATGGTTGTTGAGCGTTTCTACTATGTCACATGCACTAATGAATATTCCTTCGTTGTTGTTTCCATCAATAACTTTCTTCTCAAGAATCAAAATTGGGAAAGAGAATAGTCATTGAAAAGATGGTTTAGAGAAGAATAACTTGGATTTATTAGACTTGGGAGAACTATGACATAATTCTTCATGAATTAAGAAGAAAATAATGCATATAACAATTAATTAACGATTTCTATAATATGCAAAATTCTAACAAAAATGGTTGCTTGCACATTTTGTAGACTTAAGAGATATAAACATATCAGTTCAAGATAAGAATGCAGATTTGGGAAATGGAGGAAGGAGAAGGATCCTTTAGCCATGAGAAAGAATCCAAGGGTTAAAATATCAGTTTTGGTAATGCAGAGACAAAATCCAATGGGCACCATAACAAAGGGGAACTAGAAACATTATTAGAGACTGTGAGAGGCTTGAAAATAAAAATGCATAGTTACAAAGAAGACAACAAGACATTGATGAGAGAGAAAAATCAAATAAATGCTCAAGTGATGCAAAGCTTAAATAAGTTACATAATTAGGAAAGGAATGGATCAGGCTCAAGACAAGAGGAGGATAGCCAACATCATGAAAGAAGAGGTACCTACAGAAGAGCTGGTCATTCAATAAGTACTGGTAGAATTCACGGACATCACTCACCTCCTTACTCATAAAAGAAGTTTTATGCATATGAAGATTCCATAAGAAATCCACAAGTGTCTCATGTTAGGTGCCAAAGAAGAATGCATGAATTGGACAGTTCTCAAGGAGAGTTGAGGAATCTTAAGCCACCATCCTTTGATGGTGAAAGAGAAAAAGAAGATGGCGTTGAAGCCTAGTTGTTGGCAATTAGGAAGTATTTCCAATTGCACAACTATTCATCTAACCTAGAAGCCAGAATTTCCACATACCATTTGCATGGAAAGGCTTCCATGTGGTGGGGTCAAGTTAAGCAAGTTGAGCACATTAATGAGAACAAGACCACTTGGGAATAGTTCAAGAGATATTTCCAAAAGGAGTACCTTTCATAGCATTTCTATGACAAGAAAATGCAAGAGTTCTTTGAACTCAGATTAAAAAGCATGACCATGGTATAATATGAAAATAAGTTCTTGGGATTGCTAAAGTATGTAAGGTTTATAAAATATGAGAAGGTGAAGATACAAAGGTTGTTAAATTGACTCCCATCCTTTTATAAAGAAAATATTCAATATGATGAACCCAGGACTTTGAAAGAGACCATCAAGAAGGATAAGTACTTGTATGAGCAAGGAAAGGGAAGAGAATCTTGGCAAAAGTCTTGGAAGGATAAGAATAAAGAGAAATATGATCAGGGAAGGAAAGGATTCAAACCTCCTTTCAATAGAAATAACCCGAATAAAAATCAATAAGATCAATCTACTAAATATGAGTCCAAGAGAGAAGACTCCTTCGGGAAAAGGGGAAGACCACCAATCCAATGTTGGGGATGCAATGAAGATCATTTGTACAAGGATTTCCCTCACAAAGGAGAGAGAACAAAGACCATGCACAACATCCAAGATTCTACAACAATAGAATACATGGGCATAATATATGAAACTTTAGAAGATTGACAAGCATAATACCAACCCCATATGATTGAAGTACAATAAGAATACCAACAATGTCTTCAGACTTAAAAGGACAAAGGGATACAAACTCAATATGAAGTGAATAATTTCTCTAGAGTAACTTTGCTCTCAATTTTGAATTCTTCTCCCTCTTCCACAACTTGGATATGGCCCATTTATAGCCTTCAAATGGAACTGAAGGGCTGAGTGAGAACATTTCCAGTATATGGAAGGTCAAGGATCATGGATCACATGACGTGACATGGAAACCCGACACCATTTTTTAATTTTGGGCACAAAACCAGATGTACGCGGGCTGTAATGGTGCAACCTGCGTGTTATAACCCTATGTTTCATAGGATCAACTGGTGAAAACAAATTTTTACCTTTACTGTATTTTGGGTTGTAAATAATATTTCATTTTGCAAATGATTTACAAAAGAAAAAGAAAGAAAAGAAAAAAGAAAAAGAAAGAAAAGAAAAGAAAAAGAAAGAAAAGAAAAGAAAAAGAAAGAAAAGAAAAAAAAGAAAAAGAAAAAAAAAAGAATAAGAATAAAAGAGGGCATAAAAAAATAATAATAAGGCCCCATGCAATAAGAATGGCTTGATCCATATAGTCTAACCATGGTCAAGTATTTTTGAATTTATGTTGATAGGATTAGTGAATAAATCTTGGCTAAACTGTTTAATCTTAACCAAGTAGATAGGTTAGTTAGTGAATAAATTTGAACAAACTGTTTAAACTTGATCAAATATCCCCAAGGTAGAGTAATTTTTAGCCCAACAATCTATTCTGGGTTAAATGTGTTAGGTAAATAGATTAGGACATAGGTTAGTTGCTTTTCTTTTCAACAAAAAAAGAATAAAGTTGGATGAGGTTCTTCGTTTTGATGTTAGAAGGTTGTGTTCTAACCCCTTGGTGGAAAAATGAAAAGAAGTAGCACAAAAAAACCACAAAATGACACTATCCTAAGTTTCCGCAATGAAATGTGATGCACGCTCCATGATTAAAGGGTGCACTGAGATCAACGACTGAGAAAACAATGCTCAGATCTACTACCGATAGGTAATATCGGACCCCCCCGACCATTCCACCTTTAACCAGGGGGGGGTCAAGAATGGTGGTATTCCTCGGTGGGCCCCATCCTAACATGGCACAATTGTGTTATTTCAGACCCTCCCACTCCAAACTGGTTACCGCCTACCCCCCCGATAAACTACCATACCATATTTTCCATACCACCTCCGACACATGATGTCACACTCCACTACCATCGTTCGCAAGTCGTGTGCCATTAATATGTCAGCGTACCTTTTTCCCCACTCACCCGTCACTCGTCACATCTCATCTTCTTATAGACCAATCCCTATCCTCCACGTAATCCTCACCCAACCCGTCACCAATATGCTACCCTCCACCTCATCCCCGAGATATCTGTTGGCCAGTAAATGAAGCCAAACCTATCCGTTAAGCCTACTGACTTGTCCCCCGTGCCCCAACGGATACCTGTTCACCTAGATAATCCCGTTTTTCACCTTTTCTTCACCATTCGCGATCTAGACATCACTGAGATCATTGTCCTCTTCGCCCTTTTGCCTTCAATCGCTATTAACCTATGGAAATCATAGTCAGCGTCATTATTTTTCAAACTTTTGCAGGTATGAGTTGAAGGGATGGAACCAAAGTCCAAACATTTAGAGATTGATGAAAATCCGTTTCTCCTGCCCCCCATTGATCTCGATCAGATCCCTCTGGCTAACAAAGATTACCCAATTTCAAAGCCTAAATGTGAATTCGATTTTGCCGAATTGTGCTCATGGTTCAAAGACACTTTCCTAGACCAGAGTGATGAGATTGGACTCTGGGAGTCCAATCTTCCACTGTATATTTTTCCCCAAATTCTTCATTTCCCTGAATTCTCCCTCAAGTGCCAGGCACACTATCTTCCCAATCAGAGAGATATCATCTCATCATTTGGAGAGACCCTGTTCACTATTACAACTGAAACCATTGACCATAAGATGCAAATTCCCAGATCAGAATCCCTTTCCCCTCTCGCCATTGAAAACTTAACCGAAATGTACCAGAAATTATCTTTTCCCCAGAGAGCGCAAATTTTTGAACTTTTCCTCCCTGAGAGTGCCCAATTCCCCAAGAAAAATCCCCCTTATCAGTCCTCCATGTTCTCAACAAAAGGTAATCAAGTCATTTCATCCCTGTGTTGTTTTCTCAGGTATTATTCAGATGAATGGGTGGATGAACCCATCCTGGGTTTCTTGTCCATTTTCTCCACCAAAGAGAAGGCCACCATCCAGTTTAATTTTAGTCAGTTTCTGGCCGATAATATTCATGAGAAACTTTTCAAGTTTCCTACAGAAGGCATGTTCCGATATTCTTCCATATTAGCTTACATGCTCCTTTTCTTTCAAGCAGAGAAGTTCCCATTTTGCATGCAGAAACTGGACCAGGACGACCATCTGCAAGATGTCACCTCTTGGACATCTTTACCGAGAAATAACTCATCATAGTTCAGTTTTAAATAGTTCATTGATCAATTTTAGCACCCAGTGGTAAGCATGTTGAGTGGATGGAAGGAAACTAGGATTAATGAAGAGATTCAGAGGCTTCTACACCTGTCATACCTTGCCAAAACTGGTGATTGGTACCTCTACCAGGATCACACAAAGATCAAAGTCTATGGTTGTGAGCTTCCACCATATAAGCTGCCCAAGTTCCTACCTGTCAGGATATTCTCTCTAGAATATATCCGACAGATGATAAACTCATACAATATTCACTTCATGTCGTTAAAAAAGAAACAACAATTGAGGATCAAGGGACAGATAGGATMTTTCATCTGCAACATAATAGCAGTAGGAGAAGAAGAAAAAAAGTCATTACTTGAGATGAAGTTCAAGAAAATTTTCCCATGGCAATATGATCCATCTGGTGTCATTGCAGAAACCAGACTAAGGAATAAAAACTCTCCATATGMTCATGTTCCCAAACTAGAAATTGAAAGGTTCATGAACCAGATTGAGTCGGAGGAGAACAATCTGAAAGATACCGATAAATACCCCCCTTCTTCTAGTATTTCACCAACTAATACTCCTCAGACACTAGTAGAGAAAATACCCAGGAAAGAGGTATCTTCCTCGGTCATTGAAGTCTCGGCAGATGACTTCTAGGTTTATAGAAAAAGGCCCAAGACTAGTCATACACCTGACAGGTTTGGTGGATAAGAGACTCAGTCTACTACAGTCATGGAAGGCGAGAATTCTCCATTTTACTCAGGAAGCTAGCAGACAATGTCCACCTCCTTGTCAAAGAAGAAGGGTGATACAACATTAACAACTAGAGTTGCGCAGGAGCCTACAGGACTGAACCTCTTTGAGAAATACAACTTGATTAAGAAGAAAAATGAGATGCTGACAAATAGTACCTATGCCCAATTCTGGAAACAAACATCCATATCCCAACATAGACTACTATTTTCTTTTGATACAGAGAAGGGGAGAATGCGCACAACCTACTTGCAGGCACAGGTACCTCAGCCCAAAACAATTTCTGATTATAAAAGGAAAACTTTCGATTTTGATGTTGCAGAAGTATATCCAGCTGATTAGATGGACCTACACAGACAGACTAGAGAAATGATTTTCTCCACCTTGGCGAACACCTTCATGACCGCAAAAAAGCTACAAGTTCATTGAACAATGTCCAGACTCAACTGAAGCTGGAGAAGGTGTCCTCTTTTGCAAAGGATAAGAAATTTAAGTCCCTGGAAGAATTGGTGCTCAAAATTGGTTATGATCCGACCAATATCAAAGAAGCTAAAGAGCTTATCAAAAAGAATAATGATGACATAGACGCCCTGAGGAAACAATTAAAAATCTCTGCTACTAAATACCCACAGGCTAAAGATATGACTGAGACTGAAGGCTAGAAAGAAGAGATGTTAAAGTTGATCGTGGAGCATACTACTCAAATTAAAGAAATGGAAGATGAGTTGGACAAGCTAGTTAAGGAAAAAAAGAATAATGTGCCAATGGAAGTCATACCATTGAATGCAATCCCAATCACAGGAGCCAACACAACAGCGACAACATCTACTATCACAGGGGAAATTCCAGCAGCAACAACAATGACAACTCCAGACACAACAAACCAATTAACAAAAGTTATGGAAGATATGATTCTACAAGGGGGAAAAATCATAAAATTGCAAGAAGAAGTTCAAAATATCCAAAATCTGAATTCCACATTCCAGGCCAGCTACAACACTGAGAGGCATAAGTCAGAAAATCTCAAATAGGAACTGCAACAGTTACAGAAACAAACAGTCATGGCTAAGACTTTGTCATAGGCTAAGGAAAATATTTGGACAGACATCTATAAATCAATGACAAAGATTTGACCTTTGATACAAATCATGTTTGAACAACATGATCTAGTGCAGAGAGCCAAACATGCCATCGACATGATAAAGGGAGAATTGGGAGAAATGCCTACAGAGGCCAACGAGATAATCAAATTCTTAAATTCTAAATCAAAAGAAGAGCTGGAAGCCCTGCAAATTGAGGACAAGACTAAAACAATTCTTGAAGTTAAGAGAGTCTTGACCAAGATGGGACTAATGCTGCAACTTGAGGAGAAAGTTTAGGCAATGAATGTCGTGGTATAGAGGTTTTTCAGTAAGATTGACTCTTTGCAGAAGAAATGTCTCCCAAGCTTATTTATGATCAATAATAAGCTGATCACTCTCTTAGATTATAAACAAAAGATTCTCATAGTGGTAAAGGATGAGTCCAAGTTTGTAGGCAAAAAAGGCAGTATCACAGGTAAATCTTTCTTGGAAACTCTGAGATTAGACCTGAATATTCAACAAGAGATAAAATATCTTTTCATCACCAAACCCAATTTCACTAAGTACACAGAGACAGACGAGGTGTATCGAAGGCTGTTCAAAGTCAACATTCCTAGTCAGCAGAGATGGGATGACCTGTGTGACTTGATCGACTAGAATGTGATGTGGATGTACAAATCAACACACAGAGCAGTCAACTTCAAGTTGATGACTATTACACATGAAATTTGCACACCTAGGTACCTCGCCCTAAGTGTCATAAAGTATCATATAAGTGTCTCATACACCTTGATACCATGGAATAACCTATGTCACAATCCTTAGTCAATATGGAGGAGGTATATATTACATGAAGGCCAAAATACCAAGTACACATGAATTATTATTAATATTCATGGAAAATAAATTGATTAAGTGTGAGAACCAAGTGCACATGAATTATTATTAATATTCATGAAAAATAAAGTAATTAAATGTGAGAATCCACCTCACATTTGGTTTCCTATTTTTTAGGGAAGGTGGAGGATCTCATGGATGGTTGTAATATTTCCTCCTTAAAATCCTTGAGAGATATTTCCTCCCCAAAATCCTTAAGAGATATTTTCTCCCTAAATATCTTAGAGATCCCTTTCTTAGTGGATCTGATGAGAGATCCTCTCCATGGTGGTTAAGCCTCCAAATCCTATATAATGAGGGCTTTCCATGGAAGAGGAGGATATGGATATTGAGAATTATACCAAACTTATGATCTCATAAGTGAGGCACCATTGAAGCATAATCAATGTAGATTACTTGACTAAAGGGGTTGGACAAAGAGAAATGGAAGAAGTTGCTGCACCTTCATCAGAGGATTGTAAGTACTCTTCATTTGTTCTCATTAATATACATACATGCTTGGCCTGTTTCTTTCAAGTTTATGTTTGTTCCACATGAACTTGTCTCTAGTAGATAGATCTCTATTTGGGATAATCTCAGTAGAATAGGAAACTTGTTGTATCCTTGTTTGTTCTACAAGACCTATCGAGGAGCTTAGGATCGAAGCTCAACTTGGACTTAGCGAGGGCAAACGCCATTAACAAGGTACACTTTTCTTCTTCCTCTTCATTCATTATCTTAATTAGATCTAAAAAGATGCCAGTGTCCACGCTAAGCACTTTTCTGTCTTAACCTTAGGAGTCTAGAGACCAAGAGGGAATCCACTTGTCCATAGGAGGATTCACCTGTAACAATGACTCACCAACAACATTTTCGAAATCATCTCAAACAAATATGACAGATCATTATCAGTTCCTACAATTCTGTATTTTGTTATCTAGTTAGTTAGATTTAGATTCTACCATGTCCTAATCATTAACGACAAGACCAAATTGTAATTTATTTTCTATAAATACTTCAAACTTCGAAGTATTGAGGGTTGATCTTTACGCCCAAGCAAGCTGTAAACTGTAATCTTTTTGAAGAGATCTACCAGTAATAAAAAGGACGATTCACATGTTTCATGTGTGTTAACTGTTGGTGATGTTTACTCCTCATCATTGAATGGTTTATCTTCCTTCGTTATCATTTTTTTTTCTATATCTGATCATTTAAAAGAAGTTAAAGTTGCAGAATTTATTTTCGTATACTCTGTTTCCAACTTTTAAAGTTCTAAATGTTTGTCTTTTGATATTGTGATAAATAAATTCTTGAATGCTTATTTATTATAGTTGATTTTCTCATCTATTTATGCTATCCATCACTTTAAATTCTCAAGGATCCAACATTGGCATTATCCTGCCCTATGAAGAAACCTTATAAAATCTGTTCTAAGATCTCAAACATTAACATAGACCCCATAGCCCAATGGATGCGTACGCAATATTTCAGCCATTTTATAAAACAAAACAACACAGTCTTATTTATTTAACTGGCCTAATATATGAAACCTAAAACATATCTAAATCTTACAGAGAGATCCCTCTCTGAAACTGGAAGGGATAGATCCTAGTTTCGAAGTGGTTGGATAAAGTTGCATGTGATAAATTTCTTCTACCTCCCGACAACCTCTGGGAATTTACAGAGCATTAACACTGCGTATACGCATGTTGTATAGCTGTTAGGGTGCGTATATGTGGAAAAATATAATTTTTAGCTCTAGGATTTGCAAAAAGGGTCTTCAAGTCTGCATAGGGAAATGAAAAAGGCCTTTTGAGCAAGTTGCATGGGGTGAGGAAAATCTTGCTATAACATATGCCCCCTAATGTGTGAGGTCAGAGAAGTATCTGCGATGGCTGAAATACATTATAATTCCCATAAGTGGAGTAATGGAGACCCAGATGGAAAAACTAGTTTCTCATGAGAATATTACAATGCATAATGACTTTGTACACATGGATGAAAATTTGAATTACACTGCAGATCCTTGTGGAAATATGCCAAAAAAATTTTCACAGCCATGAATAGGAAATACAAAGTAGATACATACCATAGGTTGTCATGGTCACGAACAAGGCCTAGTGAAAACTAG
The DNA here is from genome assembly GCA_009831015.1 of Picea engelmannii. Lineage (NCBI taxonomy): Eukaryota > Viridiplantae > Streptophyta > Pinopsida > Pinales > Pinaceae > Picea > Picea engelmannii. The sequence continues at coordinate 805,865 of ML777599.1, read as the reverse complement.
TCTCAAAATGAATCTGAAGATATATGTATACAATGGAGTACAATCTGATCTCCCGTGATCAAGCAAAGTCATATAGGTGTCGATCCAATGAATGATATCAACAACTCAGGAAAGATGCGACTATGGACTGATGTCTTCAAGTATTCTACACGATCCTCCAAAGGTGCAAGTATATGTCATGTGAATAAAGGAGTTGAGATCGAACACAATGAGACTTCGTTTGATTACTGATCATTAAGGTATACTATTAACAAATGCGAGACAACCTATCGATAATGAAAGTGGGTATGAAGGCACCGAGTACATTATTACAAGTGTCAATAAAGGAGTTGAGATCGAACAATTGAATAATCCATCGATCAAGAGACATTGATGTATTCCCAACTTTCGATGGTGAGAGAACCTGCTACTGATGACTGGAAGCCTCTAGGTACTCATAAGACTCTAGGCCTCGTTTCTAGAATATATGAGCTGAAGTTGATGGAAGGATACCCTATGAAAGTAGATAATTAAGGGATCTCTCATCATTCAACACGAGGTACAAAGCAGTAGCTTGATGATTTGGAGGAACTCGGATAAAGAACATGTTCACTAACCAACCAAGCTATGCATCTTTCACATGCACCAAATGCAAGCAGTGCACGAAAAATACCCTTTGAATAGTAGCCAATAATGAAAATTGTCGACAAAGGTGAGGAAACCACCAATAAGGCTAATGGAATCCAAGACACTTCACGAATTCCAATGTGTGAATATATTTCTTATCGTCGAACACAAGGGAAACCCCCAGTCAATGACCATTGAGGAGATGTTAGCTGCTGGATTCAAGGCTACCTACCCATAATGAAAGTAGGACTAGGCACACAGTAGGACTACAACTTGATATAACTCTAAGACACACTAAGGGTATGGTCGACATGAAAAGTCAAGAGTTCTGAGAAATGGAAAACATAGGCTTATAGACATCCTTTGAACAAGATCATGAGACATATAGAGGACTCCGACAACATAGACTTGATAATGAAACTTTGTGATGCAGGAGGCACCAATCAAAATATCCATAGGGACTGGAAGAGTAACCATTCAGAGGAGTAAACTCTAAGTAATGAGCTCAGCTTCCTAAGGTCATGGTAAACCCAAAATTTGGATGACAAGTGGACTCAAAAGTTTGTGCTATATTCAAATGTGACACAACTGTTGCCAACATGAGATAATATTCTTTTCCTGCATGTCTGTTTTTGTTTTTTCACAGACAAATGAATGCTATTATACAGAGGAGGAAACGAGTGTCACGAGTAATAAACTAGCTCCAACAGTGGAACATACTTATGCTTAATGCAAGGGGGTGCATGCAGGATATGGACACTCGGGGGAATGTTTCCTTGTAGGGTACAAGGTGTCATGTTGTGAAGGATATAAACAAGGCTCTGCTTGGTTGATGATGTGAACTACTGAGATAATAGGATTACAATGCGAAAGAGGGAACAAACGATAGGCTCAATATTGCAAGAAATAGAATGAGATTCAATTACAACTTAACTCCAAAGAATGTACTGTTTCATAAATTTAGTCCCCTAGGCCCGAAAAAGTATAAAACAATACCCAAGAGAACTCTTCTAGCTAGTAGTGACTAGAGTGTTCCTTTTCAAAATTAGTCTACTTGGTCTGAAAAAGGGTTAAACTTACACCAAATAGATGTCCTTTCAAATCCAATTTACGAGTGTGAAAGAGACAAGTTCACTCCACAATCTTTTTTCTTTTTGAGAGAGTCGAAAAAGAGATTAAACAAGACTTGTGGGAGTCCCATAGGTATAGGTCAACATTATTATGAGTAAGAAAATGAGGCTCAAACACAAAGTCATATTGGAACTATAAGGGACTACTGGTCTTTCTGGAATAATCTTTGCATGGGCACTAGTGGCACAAAGGTTCTAACTAGGGCAACCATATTTGGTAAGTCTCTACCATTCAATAACGACACTTCTAGTAGCAGTAGGAAGGTTCTGTGTCGCTAATAAATGGGTTCATACATAAGGCATATGAATCACAGTCAGAGGATAATGCAAGTGTGCAAAATGGAGTGACGACCTATCCTATATGCTGGTCAAAGAAATTATACCTTCCAAAGTCACGAATGGGAGAAACAATGCTAGAAATTGCAAGAATACCTGGATAAAACCACCAAAACCAACTCTTTCCACTGCACTATTAGTCCACTAGGCCAAAATATTAGCAAAGACTATGTAAAGGGGGTATATGTTTTCTATAAATAGTAAAAATAACCAATTTTACTATACCATTTCACATTTTCACCCAAATAGTGGATTTTGGACCAAATTTGCCCATGGCCTTCAATTGTCTATTGTGGGAGATACGAGCAACAAAATTGACAACCGTTTGGACCAAGTAAGTACTCTTTCCGTCCTCTTCATTTCTAGTGGATTAGAATTTTAAATTAGGTCTCACTTTTTGAGTTTTTTAATGCACAAATTAAGGATTAGGGTGTATGCGGGTTGTAGATCATCGGGTCGTGTATACATATCCCTATACATGACTTTTATCAAAACAAAATGCGTATATGTAGCCCTATATGCAATTGTGTATACTGCAACTAGCGTACAAGTCCGTAACTTGTTTTTTGAAAGGAATTTGACTCAAAAATTGGATTTTTCTTGCAAGATCGTACTGGAATGGAGAGAAAGAGAGCATGAGGAAGTTGATGCTGCAGTGGAAAGAGATCCAGGGGCCCAATTAGCATTAAAAATATGTGGGATTTATAAGTTTTGGTCTCTCAAAGGGATGAGGGATCAATTAAGGCTGCTCCAAATGCTGGTGAACTTTTGGGATCCGGATACAGAGGCATTCAACCTCAATGGGAAACCATTGAGAATTGAAATCGAGGATATATACTTTATTACAGGGTTTTTGCATTGGGGTGAGGTGGTGAACCTCAAATCCAGGGGAGCTGGGAGTGGCATGAACATAGAGGACTACATCACCACTCACTATGTTACAGGAACATAAAAGGTAGGGAGCCAAATCCCTATTCAAGCGATCAAGAAACTGAGTTTAAAAATTGTCATTCTCATGCTTACATGTATCATAGGGTCAACATCATTGCATCAAGCATTAAGGCCATTGATGTTCTTCTCCATGGAGAGCTTACGACCCACAGTGTATGATTGGTGCACCTCACTACTCGCTACAATGAAGAGCCAGTTGACAGACTCCAAATAGGGTAGGAAGAGGAACTTCGGGTTCACATCTATCTTGTGTAGTTTTTTCTTCGAGTGGGTTCCAGGATTTATCCCTAGAGTTGAGATCATTCCACATCGACCGCTTGATCCAACCATGTCATGATGGACTGAGGTGATGAGGCGGTTGGGATGTGGTAGGGTAGCGATCCCCTACAACGATGAGTTCTTATTTTGGTGGCGTTGACATGTGATAGCCCTGGAGGACTACCCTTATGAAGGGATCGTCTTCATAGGAGACACATACATGCCATTTCCACTAGGTTCTATCTATAGTGACACATGTATGAAACAATTTTCAAATATATTTCATTTTTTTGTGTTTTTTAAAGAGACTAAAAAATGCAAGTGTTTTTGGATGGTGTCAATTATTTTAACAAAAATGATTTGTTGTGTAGATGTAGGTCCATGATGACTGAATGGATTCCCATGACTCCAATGAAGGAACCAGGGGGATGAGCTAGTGGGAGGAAATCCTGAGAGAGTGCTTCAAAATGTGCAGGGAAACCTGTCTCATTTGATGCATAGAATACCCATGGTTCAAGTAGAGGATCTTCTAGAGGCGATGCAACGACATGTGGTGGGTGTGCCCCGTGCATAGGTGCGACTCTTCTGACATCTCACAAACATCGTAGTATGGCATCATGACACACATCTAGTGCCACAGGAGTAGATGTCATGGTTATTGTATCAATCGACTGTATACGTATTTGGAGGGTGTGAGCCCCAATTTTGTACTATAACACCATATTTTTTGGATAAATGAAATATAAAAAACATTGGTCTTCAAATTTACTTATATTATAATGTGTACATTGGTGAATGTGTTTTCTTTAATTTATTTATGTGACAAATTCCAATCTAAAACATAATTAGCATATGCATAAGATACATAATTATAACTTCTAGGTATGTGATTGTAAGTAATAAAATAAAAAATGTCGTTCCAAAAGTCGTACCCGTAGGAATTGTCAGAGTAGAGTAGGGTCTCTCACACGGTAACTGTCATTCTACTGACATGCTACTAACTAGGAGTCCAGGAGAAATTCTAAAGAATGAATACCATGTGAAATGAAATCGCTTAAAATATCTATAACGATGCTATATTCAACCACATTATTCATTGATGACCCTAGAAAAATGCCACTTGAAGACACCAGTTGACCCTTGGTTGAGAAAACAACCCAAGTAGTGGAAGCCAATTTCTGTATGATGAGTGATACCATCTGCAAATCCTAACTAAACTGAAGACTTCATTGACATCTCCCAACGAAGGGAAAACTCAATAATCAAGCCGATGACAAAAGGGGAAAAGATATATACACTAAGATACACTAGTATACAAAGCGTTACACCCAATGTTATGGGACTTATCCTATAAATGCGGACATAAAATGATCTTCCTATATCCACCTAGATCTAGAACAAAACAAAATAGAATATGATGCATTCCCTAAGCTCTAACTATTGAGTTTACTAGTTAACAAGAGATGAACAACATATCATTTAAATGTCACTTCCTCTTGCCATTGTCATCCTAGCTCCACTCTGGTGCTCCCGTGATATTGAATATACAAGGGAACACAAGCCAACCAAAGTGAAATCAATCCAATAAACTCAGCAAGAACTTATGCATGTGATCAAGGAATCATACAATAAAACAAGACAAGTTTTATGGGAAAGAAACATATCACTGTATTATATTAAAGTGAAAGTGGAGATTACAACCAAAGCCTTGATGTTGAAAGGTCCCCTCTCGATGACCCTTTGCTCCAACACACACACTTTCTCCAACCTTGAATGAATAAGATCCATAATGACTTGATGAACTGAAATGAAGCCCTCAAGTATGAACTGAAGTATAATTCCTCATCCAATTCTTAGCCTATTCAATATTAATCTTTCTTGAATCAACCTTCCTTAACCTAAGCCTTTTCCATGAGAAATCCCTCTTTATAAAAGAGAGAGAGAGATGGTTGAAGAGTGTTAGGGTCCTAACCCACATATAGGTAGAACAATATATTTAGATGTAATAAAGGTCAATATTAATAAGGCCTTGCAATAAAATAGAATAAGTCGAATGTAAGAAGACCTAATAGAAGCTTTCACTTCTAGAAGGATCTTCCTCTAGATGCTTCTTTTGATAGACATATTTAGTATAAATAGGAGTCGAGGGTATGAGAACCCTAGCTTAGATATTATTGTAATAGAGATCTGCTCGACTGGAGGTTTCCCCCTCGAAGAGGCCCCTGAACACTGCTCTTAGAATCAAAGTGTTATTTCTTTTGTTATTCTTATATCATTTCAATGTTATTGTGGTGATCATTCTGGTTATATTGTTGTTATTATGACATTTCTAGCATTTTATTTCTGTTTTGCATACTTTTTATATCTGATATATTACAAGTGGTATCAGAGCACTTTCCTTGGCATAAATTGTGGGTAAATTGTTTTCAAGGTAGAGACATATTCCGATGTCTTTAAGCCACGAAGATTTGTCGTTATGCGCATAAACCCATGGTTGAGGGATTCATACACACAGGAAATACAAGTGGTTCTTAAGCACACATTTGTTGGCCACCCTTGTAACCCCTGTTGGTACCCCTTCAAGTGGTAGCGCATTAGAGAACAACTGTGTACGGATCGACCTAGATTTCCTAAAGCCCTCTTTAGATAAACCGATTGACTTCCTGACTGCTACAGTGCCACCGAGAACAACACTCAGGAAGATACTCTCTAGTACCTGGGTAGTTGGGTAGTGCAACTAAGGGTACGGTCTATCCTCCTTAGTTAGTTTCCTGAGATTTTGGGCCGAGTACTACTATTGGACCCCACACGTATATCAGAGAGCTATAGCATAGGGCAAACCCTTATCTGTAGAACCCTTGAATACCTAACCCTTGGGGACATAAACATAAACAAATTAAAACATACAAGATCTATTGTCACGCAACTGTGTTTAGGTTTCCAAGTAAATACACATTTCTTTATGGTCAAGCATTTGGGCATTTCCTCTCTGCACTATTCTTCATATCAGAGTATAACTCCACAGGTGTAAAAATAAAAAAAAGTCCGGAATTTTTTTCACGATTATTTGAGACCTATTCCATTGGACTCATCTCTTCACCCTTATCACATTCATACATATCATTTTTCGAAAAAAAATTTGACCCCGCCCGCCCCTTTTTAGTTCCCCCATCCTCATGGCCCATACCTGTAGCCAAGACTTGGAAGCTCGCTTCAACGCCTTGCAATCTAGTCTCATCGAGACCCAACAAGAAGTGAAACAAATCAGTGCCAATGTTGCCACCATCAATACAACCATGTAGTCCTCAATAGAGGAAATCAAACAAGACCCCATCACCCAGCTTGAATATGTATTTTCGACACTCTGCACCAAACTGCATATCCCTACAGATAACCCTTCCTCTTCCTCACCTCCACATACTAAAGGTGAACATTCCTCTCATTCCCATAACTTTCAAAACCTTCAACATGACCTATGCCTTTTGCAGGTGGATGTGACCAAATTTGATGGCTCAGACCCCACTGGTTGGGTAAACCAAATGGAACATTATTTCTCTTTATACTACATTACAAATGACTTGGCCAAACTCCAATATGGTGTTCTCCATCTAGATCAAGAACACCATTCATTACATTATTTTCTTTATGAATGCTTTGACACTAACACCAACCATTTGGGTTGTTTGACAAAGTTGAAACAATCAGGAACAGTGGAAGACTTTATAGCTGCCTTTGAGCGCCTGGATTTTCGGACAGAGGGCATGTCTGATGCCTTTTTATGAGAATGTTTTATCAGTGGCCTCAAGTATGAGATTCGGTCCCATGTCCTCATGGACCAGCTTTAAGGTTGGGTGGAGGCTACTAAAAGAGATAAAGAATCACAACAAGCTGTATCTTCTCAAAACCGGAAACCCTCCTTTATCCTCGCCCTAAACCAGTAAATCCCACTACTCCCTCCACTCCACTAAAGATCCAAAAATTGACCAAGTCTGAAATGGTTGAACGCCAACTCAAAGGCCTTTATTATAATTGCGATGACAAATATTTCCTGGGCCACAAGTGTAAGTAGCAAAAGATGTTTATGGCCATCTCCGAGGATATTTCAGAACAGGATATTGAAACTCCCCTTGTGTCTGAGTCACCTGAAACCCCAGACATAACCCCTCCCTCATACCCTCCCGAAGTAAAACCATTCATTTCCCTTAATGCTCTCACTAGAATCTCCGCTCCCCAAACCCTCAAGATAATCGGTTACATCAAGCATTGAAAAGTCATCATTCTAGTTGATAGTGGAAGCACCCATAATTTTATTCATTGCCGCATTGCCCAAGAAACTCATTGCTACATCCATGCGATCAATAATTTCCAAATCATGATTGCCAATGGTGGCTCCATGAAATGTGGAGGGCGTTGTGAAAATGTGCGTCTCCAAATTGGTGACTACCACCTGAAATCTCATATGTTTTCTATTGACATGGGCGGTTGTGACATTGTGTTGGGTGCAGACTTGCTAAGGACTTTGGGTCCCATTCTCATGGTTTTTTAGGAATTAAACATGCAATTAGACCAGGAGGGCCACCGATATAAGTTCCAAGGCATCACCTCTGGTTCACCTGAGATCATTAGTTCCCATCGCATGGAAAAGCTGCTCAAAAAGGGTCATTCTGGTGTTATTGCTCAACTCCATGCCATACAAGCAACAAAAACACCCTCAGTGTCGCAAGACCTCCAAGCCATCCTTTTTAAAAATCAAGTGGTCTTTTCCACTCCCTAGGGACTCCCTCCTTCACGTGGTCTTCATGATCATTCCATTCCCCATGTACCCAAAATCCTTCCTCCCAATATCCATCCGTATCGTCACCCCTTTTCCCAAAAAAATGAAATTGAGAAAACGGTCTAGGAACTCCTTAATGCAGGTGTTATTTGCCCTAGTACAAGCCCCTACTCTTCTCCTATGGTCATGGTCCTAAAGAAAGAAGGTTCTTGGCGAATGTGTCCTGACTTCCGTGCCCTCAAAAAACTTACCATTAAAGAGAAATTTCCCATTCCTATCATTGATGACCTCCTGGATGAACTGAGTGGTGCCCAATTCTTTACTAAAATTGATCTTCATTTCGGCTACCACCAGATACGTATGAAAGAGGAATACATTCCCAAGACTGCCTTTAGAACTCATGAGGGCCACTATGAGTTTTTTTTCATGCCCTTTGGCTTGTGTAATGTCCCCTCCACCTTCCAATGCCTCATGAATAATGTCTTCCGTCATTTTGTCTTAGTTTTCTTTGATGATATCCTCATCTATAGCAAGACCTAGACAAAACATCTTGCTCATGTGGATCGATTTCTCCATCTACTCTCTCAGCACCAACTTTTCCTGAAACAATCTAAATGTTCTTTTGGCACCTCAGAAGTAGAGTACTTGGGTCATCTGGTTGGCAAGGACATTGTTAGGGTGGATCCTAAAAAGATTGAAGCTATGCAAGATTGGCCTCACCCAAAGACTCTCAAAATCTTGTGTGGATTTTTGGGCTTAATAGGTTATTATCGCAAGTTTGTTAAGAATTACAGAAAGATTGCAACACCTCTCACTGCTCTCCTAAAAAAGAATTATTTCACTTACTCCAGCTGCTGCTCAAGATTTTCAAATCTTGAAGATGGCCATGTGCACCACCCCAGTCCTGGCCCTTCCTGATTTTACAAATACTTTTGTCTTGGAATGTGATGCTTTAGGGAAAGGAATTGGTGCTGTCCTTATGAAAGAGGGTTGACCTTTGGCCTTTACCAGCAAGCAACTATCTGAAAGAAATCTAGGCAAATCTATCTATGAAAAGGAAATGTTGGCTATTCTACATGCCATTGATTTGTGACGCCCTTATCTATTGGGACAATGCTTCCAAATTAAGACAGACCATCAAAGCCTCAAGTATTTTATGGAACAACACATTTCCTCCCCAGAGCAAGAAAAATGGGTAACTAAGCTATTTGGCTATGATTATGAGATCATTTACAATAAAGGCAAATAGAATGTGGTTGAGGATGCACTTTCCCACAAATATGAATATGAAGGATCCCTTTTTTCTCTTTCCTTCATTGTACCAGATTGGATCCAAGCTATTCACCAGGAATGGCTACAAGATCCCAAAAGTTCACAGCTGATCCAACAATTGCAGTCCAGTGCTCCAGCTCCCCCAGGGTACTCTTGGCTCCATGATGAGCTTCAATACAAAGGTTGTCTGTATTTAAGTAAACAATCAAATCTTAAATCCATGGTACTTTATGAGCTTCATGCTACACCGATAGTGGGGCACTCCGGGTTCACCAAAACCTATGACAGGGTTAAACGTTCTTTTTTCTGGGATGGTATGAAACAAGACATTCGTAATTTTGTCACCGAATGTGGTGTGTCAATGCAACAAGGGAGAAACTATCAAATCTCTGGGCACACTACAACCGCTTCTGATTCCACCTGTTATTTGGAAGGACATCTCTATGGATTTTATTTCAGGCTTACCCAAATCGGGAAATAAATCAGTCACCATGGTGGTTGTTGATCTCCTTTCCAAGTATGCTCATTTCTGCACTCTTCAACACTTGTTTACAACATCCATGGTGGATCAAGTCTTCATGGATTAGGTCTTCAAGCTTCATGGCATGCCACACTCTATTGTTTCTAATCGCGACCCAACTTTCACAAGAAAGTTTTGGCAAGAACTGTTCGGGCTACAAGGCACCCAATTGCATCTCAGTACAACTTATCATCCCCAGCATGATGGTCAAACAGAAGTTGTCAACAAGTGTTTGGAAACATATTTGAGGTGTTTTTCCTCAGAAAAGAAAAATCAGTGGGCTCAATGGTTACCCCTAGCTGAATGGTGGTACAACACTTCATACCATACAACTACACGCATGACTCCTTTTGAAGTGGTATATAGACAGAAGCCACCTTCAGTTCTTTCATACTTACCTTGTGTCTCGAAGGTCCAGGCGGTTGACCAAACACTTACAGTTCGAGAGGCTATTCTCCATACCCTCAAAGAGAATTTGGTCATGGCACAGAATCACATGAATCAACAAGCAGATCAAGGTCACTCTAAATGTCGATTTGAAGAAGGGGATCAGGTGTTTCTTTGCTTGCAACCTTACAAGCAGAATTCCCTCAAGGCCGAGCATTGTCAGAAGCTAGTGCCCAAATTTTATGGTCCTTCTAGATTTCTCAAGCATGTGGGATAGGTGGCCTATCAGTTAAATTTGCCTAGTCATTCGAAGCTAAATCCTATTTTTCATGTTTCTTGCTTAAAGAAGGTGATTGGAACTAAGTGCCAAATTCAAACCAACCTTCCCGAGTTAGCCAAAGAAGGATCCATTTGGCTACATCCACAAGCTTTTTTGGACCAGCGTGAGCATCACCTACATTAGATAACCATCAAGGAAGTGTTAATCCAGTGGAAAGATACAACTCCAGCAGATGCCACTTGGGAACCAACTACCATTATGCAACAATTTCGACATCTCAAGCCTTGAGGACAAGGCTGTTTTTAAGGGGGAGGACATGTTAGGGTCCTAACCCACACATAGGTAGAAAAATATATTCGGATGTAATAAAGGTAAATATTAATAAGGCCTTGAAATACAATAGAATAATTCGAATGTAAGAATACCTAATAGAAGCTTCCGTTTCTAGAAGGATCTTCCTCTAGATGCTTCTTTTGATAGACATATTTAGTATAAATAGGAGTCAAGGGTACGGGAACCCTAGCTTAGAGATTACTGTAATAGAGATCTACTGGACTGGAGGTTTCCCCCTCAAAGAGGCCCATGAACATTGCTCTCAGAATCAAAGTGTTATTTCTGTTGTTATTCTTATATCATTTCAATGTTATTGGGGTGATTATTCTGGTTATATTGTTGTTATTCTGCCATTTCTAGCATTTTATTTCTGTTTTGCATACTTTTTATATTTGGTATATTACAAAGAGAATAGGATAATCCCACCAAATAAGAGAAGCGAGTAAGATCCAAACCATATGGATGCCACCTCACCTTCTAGAATATCCCCTTCTAGAACTTTTGTGAAACTCGACCTTTTCTTAGTCTTTTGACATCGTCCCACCCTAGCTGTAGAGAAGCCTATGGAGACGTTGCATCCTAGATTTAGAGCAGGGAGTGACGATCAATCATTGTCACATCTTGTGTATGGTACAGCCTACAATGACCTTCCTTAATATGGTTTTTGATAGGAGAAAGTCATTCACTTTCCTCATGAAGAAAGGCTCTTTTTGTTAAGGGTGGACTTCTCTTGGCAGCATTGACTCAAGGAGGACCCAACATATGGATATGCGGATGGTCAAACGAGAGACAAATGGATTTCCCAACCCAGATACAATGATGAAGGGGGGTGTCATGGTCAAGAGTGACTACTACATCCACTAACACGGATACAGAGACACATTTCTTTCCCAAATTTTCCCCCACCATTTCTGGCGAGTACCTATTTATTTTTACGCAATCTTGAGGAGGATAAGATATGCTTGTTTATGTAATCTCATCCTTCATATGAGTCCCTCAGAGTATGTTTAACAAACCCTAAGAAGGAGTGGTTCGGTCCCATCTAGGTCTTTCAATGTTTTTTTAATGAGTCCGAAGAAAGAAAACTCAGGGGTTTTTCATGTTTAGAGAGTCTGAAAAACACTTAAATAGAACTCGATAAGTTCCTTTTTATTAAAGTAATCTAATGATACCGAAAAAGTGATAACCTACCTCTCATCAAATATTTTCTTCAAATACCTTTACGAGCATGATGATGCTTTTGATGATGCTTTTACGAGCATATTTTTTATGGAGCGTGAAAAGAGATTAAAATACACTCCATAGGTTTCATTTTCCGTGTTACCATTACGATTCCGAAAAAGCGATAAAAGTATACTCGGTTACATTCTCATTGATTTACGAGCACGAGAAATCACAAAAACTAAGCTCAGAGTTTTTCCTGAAAAACTCTAAAAGGATCTGTACATGCGACAAATGTATAAAAACAAACCAAAAAGCATATCCTTGTTCAATTTTTCACTCCTAGGATTTTCATCTACAAAAAATCAACACTTGTGAAGTCATTAGGACTTTAGCGTTTATGTAAAATATATAAAATAATGTAAAAGATAAATGAAAAAGTCAATAAATCAATAAATATGGGTAAAAACCTCATTTCACTATTCCATTTGCTATTTCACCCCAAATTTGCTCTAAAACCCCCTATTTACTTGAATTTTCCACTACGGATTGCGGAGGGCACAGTTGATCATTCGACAAATGGTCTCAACAGAACAGGTGATTTTCATCTCTTTCAACTTTCTATGGATCAAAATTTGTTTTTCATTGGTTAAAAATAAACTTTTGAGTTAAGTTTTTGAGGGTACCTATGTGCGGAGGTTGTCGTAGGTGCCCTATATCGGGCCCTGTGACGATCCAAGGTCGTCGCAGGCGGCCTTATATTTGGCCTACGAGGATTCCGCATTATATGAATTCCCTGGCCTACAATGTGCACAATTCAAAAACATTTTTAAGGTGTATTGCCAATAAAAAATCTCCAAGGAAGAAGATGATGATGCTAATCTCTCTTTAATGTTCCTTTGCAGGTTTTCCATAGTAAAAATGTTGGAATAGCGAGAGAGATAGCGCGAGGAGGAAGATTACTTTTCCTGGAATGACCCGGGAATGGTAATGGCTCTCCGATAGTGTGGATTGTTAAAATTATTCAAAATCCAAGGTATGAGGGCCCAACTGAGATTACTCGAGTACCTAGTTCACATGTGGGATGTGAACAAGCAGGCGTTTCATGTGGGTGCTCACATTCTTACGATAGATATCGAGGATATCTACTTCTTGACCGGGCTATCTCGTCGTGGGTCCTGAGTCACACTGACAGGAAACAAAGGTGGTGGTGCACCTATGAACCATTATATCAGTGAGAATTGTGTGCCAGGTACTCAGAAGCATAGTGGTAAAGTTGCTATAAGAGATGCTCGAGACTTGCCCCTACAGAGCATCCTCTATACCATCACACACATGGCAGGGAGTGAAAATCCCCATATGGCTCTTCAAATATATTTTTAGTATGCGCTAGAATGTATGGAGCCTTTTTGGCCCTTGGGTACGGAAGTACACGAAGATCAAGGAAGAAAAGGGAGAATGCGAACTTCACGGAAGACAAAGTGACTGTTACTGGGTCGAAGTGAGAAAAGAGCAGAAAAGGTGGAGTGAAGTCCGAGAAAGAAAGTCATTAGAAGAGGATATTGAGGATGATATATCAGGAAGAAAGAAAGATCATAGACAACTCAACAAGAAGAAAAATCCACCATTAGATGCTTTGGAGCATCGCACAAAAAGGAAGGAAAGCCAGGCTGGCGAAGCCTTGAAAACATGGGTCAAGTTGACCTAGGGTTTTAGACACCTAGGGTTTTGGTATCTAGGGTTTTGGAAACCTTGGTTTCGACCTAAGGATATCGGTAAGTGATTGTAATGTATAAATAAGAACCTATATGAGGGAAGAGGGTTTGTTTAGGTTCGAGTTACTCGATCTAGTTGTTGTTGGTATGTTGTGAGAGATTATTGTTGTGTGAGAGAGAAGTGCTAAGTGTAAGATCCTTCTGGTATTGTAAGATCTTCAGCTAGGTGTGAAGATCAACCCTGTAGCTGGGTGTGCAGGGAGGGGAGAGAAAGAGAGGAGAAGAGAGAAGATCTGCTAGCTAAGAGCGCAGACAAGAACTGTATGCTTCATATTAATATATTATAAAGCACCATTATGTGGACATAGCCCTAGAGAGAGGGTGAACCACGTATATTTTGTGTCATGTGTGATTGGTAATCTGTCTCTATCATTGATATAATGTGATTGCATTACTATGCTAGATATGATAAGTAGATGTGCAGAGTTGATCCTAGCTGATAAGTGATATATGAATGATGTGCTGTTATTGTATTAGATCCACTTGATATTCCCCTTGGTTTCAGACTTCTTTGTCCTACAGCCCCCCCATAACTTCTTTGGGTGAGACTGCATCTGCTTTGTAGGTGTTGTCGAAAGAGCCAGTAGTTAGGGCTTGTTGGTGCACTCTTAGAGATGAACCCTGGGTCTGCCCCTGTGCCAACAAGCCTCAAGTTTTTAGCTGGTGTGAAGGGGTGCTCAAGAGTATGAAAAAAATACCGACCAAGTGTAGTAGCGGTGAACTGAAACAGTTTGGATACAGTTCTATTTTGGTGTCCTTCTTCCTATAGAGGGTCCCAATTTTGCATTTACAGGTAGAATGGGGTATACATGCCCCATAAGATCTGAGAATGATTAGGTGGGTTAACCTCATGAAACAACATGTAGCTGGTCCCATCGTTAAATATAACGATGTGTTCTTCGACTGGTTGAGGACTCAAATGCTCATGGTCAATGACTATGCGTATGTCGGACTAGATTTTCAAGGAGATCCAAATTTGGCTTTTCTCAAGGGTTCCTAATGGGGGGACATAGGTAAGAAGGACATTTTGTTTATATGATGTTTTTGTAAATTTTTAAATGATATAAAAATATTTTTATGTTGCTTATCCGATGACTAATCAAATGCTCTTTAATGATGTAGATGTGGGACCTTACCGACCTCTGGTTCATCCCCTATCCAGAGACGAGGGGAGAGAGATGTCGTAGTGGGAGTAGCTACTGCCGACTATGAGACCATAGAGAAAAGCCTGGAGGGGATTGTGATGAACATCCCTGATGCCTGTATTGATGATATCTCGAGGAATTACCAGCGCCACACAGTGGGCATGTCTAGATCCATTGGTCGACTGCTTTGTAGAGTAGCACGGATGGTCTTATGTTATAATGAGAAACATACTTGATGCTCTATTGTATATGAAGCCATGTGTTTCACATTTTTGATATTTTGGTCTTCGGACAAGAACAATTTTTGTAAAACTTTTATCGTTATATATATATGAGGCTTCTACCGTCTTACTTGTTGTAAATACAAAGTGTGATTGGATTTTATAAATGTCTCAAATGTCTGTCTAACACATAATTAGCCAATGCATTTGTTAATGTATTTAGAAATCTAGGAATGTGTTGATATTCAATGTAATCAAAATGACGTTCAAAGAGGCAAATTCGTAAATATACCCTTAATAATGTAGGACTTCGAATGGAGTAAACATTACTCAATTGTAGGACTACTAACTGTGAATTGAGTCATACAATAAGATGGTAGATTCCAAGTGAAACAACGTCGGTCAAAAATTCGATGACTGCACTGTATTCTGTGATATTGTTAGTTGCACGACCAAGGCAAAGACCATGTAGACTAATTAATTCATCTATAGGTGCATAGATTTCCCAAGCAGCAGATGCTAAGTTTTGAGTACTATGAATAGCGCCATCAACAAAGCCAATGTAGGGTAGCAAAGACATCGACATCTGGAAACCAAGCACAATGCAAGGTAAGTAGATGAAGGTTGAAACCAAGCAACGAAAAAGAACACAAAGAGTATGATACACTAAAATACAAGCACTCATGCAAAAATGACTTAAGCATAGTACTTCTTTAAGTAAAGCCCTTTTCTGGGTTCACTCAAAGGGATTCCATCATAATCAACCAACTCATAATCTCGCTTCTCCAACACTCATTTAACAATATAAGGACCTCGCCACATGGCCTCGAATTTACTGGCCCCTAGCAAATCACGATCTTGTTCGTAAAGAAGAACTAGATCACCTTAAAAAAAAACACGTGGCTTGACATGTTTGTCATATTGGGATTTAACACGTTTCTTCTGAGTTTCAATAATTAAGGCGGCATCATGACGAGTTTCGTCTAGTTGCATCAAATACAAAAGACACTCTTGTTCGACAAAGGTATTGGGGAGAAGTTCAACACCCAGTTTCAAAAGCGGTATTTCACATTCAATTGACAAGATAGCTTCGATACCATAAACTAAATGGAAAGATGTAAATATCGTGGTAGACTAGACGGATGTCCAATAGGCCCATAACGCCGAGAACAACATTGTGTGCCAACTGGTCTTATGAATTCTTATCATCTGTTGAAGTATAGTAATGAGAAATTTGTTGATTGCTTCAACCTGGCCATTGGCCTGTGGATAATAGGGGGTTGAGTTTTCATGACGAAGACCCAACTTTTCAGTAAGTTCAGACATCATAAAATTCTGAAAATGACTACCGTGATTAGTGACGATGGCTTAAGGGACACCAAATCGAGTAATGACATGATTGAATATGAACAATGCTGCAGTTTTCCCAGTGTTATTGAATGTAGGCATCGCCTCAACCCATTTAGTGAAATAATCCACAACTACAATGATGTATCCATGCCCCCCGACCGAGTGAGGGTTACATGTCATGAAGTCAATGCCCCATTTGGTGAACAAACCAACAAAAAATACATGATGTAAGGGAGCGGGATGAGATCTTATCTTGTTATTATAAGTTTGGCAAGCATGGCATTTATGGACAACAGTAATGCAGTCCTTAAATAAAGAAGGCCAGAAATAACCAACTCGTAAGATATTTTGGGCAGTGGCATACCCAGACATATGACCGCCACATGCTCCAAAGTGATAGTCATTTAAATCTTTCTCAGCGTCATCGTAGGTGAGACATCGTCGAAAAATGGAATCAACACGACGACGGTAAAGGGTATCACCAAGAATGATGTATTGGCAAGCATGATATCGCATACGATGACGATACTAGATAGGTTGGGCCAGGAAGTTTGAGTATGGAGATAGATAATGATATCTCCATACCATATGTCATCAGAACTGATCAGAAAAAGGGATTCTTCAGGCAAGGAATCCTCTGCCACATTTTCTGTCTCAGCAGTGGGAAGGTCACATATTAGTTCGGCAAAAACCAAGGATTTATTTGACTTAGCACATTCAAACTTCAAGTCAAACTCCTGGAGAATATTTATCCATTTGGAGTACTTGCCCTTAGCAATTTTCATGTGAGGATATGTTGCATGGGGTTGCAATAAGAAATAACAGTGGTTCTGTGTAATAAGATATAATGACAAAAATGTTGGACAACCTGAACAACTGCCAAGGCCAATTTATCCACATGTAGGTATTTGGTTTTGGTAGTCATGAGACTTCGACTGAAATAGTATATCACATGATCATCATGTGAATCATCCTCTTGGACTAAGACCATGGAAATGGTAGAGTTCGAAGCAGCTAAGTAGAGGAAGTAATCCTGACTATAGTCAGGGGGAAACAATAATGGTGTATGGGTTAAGGTAAGTTTCAAAGCTTCAAAGGCTTTGTTTGTAGTATCTTCCCATACAAACTTGTAACCTTTATTGAGTAGCCGAGTGAATCCTTTTGTCAGTTCAACATAATTGGGGATGAAACGACGTAAAACATTTTCCTTCCCTTGCAAACTTTGGAGCTGGCGTATTGTGGAAGGAGGAGGTATATTAAGAATAGACTCAACCTTCAAGGAGTCTACTCGAATCCCATGTATCAACATGATAAAACCAAGAATTCAGCCGGAATCCACACAAAAAACACATTTGTGTGGGTTCAAACATATACAATAATAACGACAACGTACAAAAATGGCCCTTAAATGTGCCAGGTGGTCTTGGTGACGCATGGAATGCGCCGAAAGATCGTCAAGATAAGGTTACACAATGTGCTTAATATCATGGAAAGTGTAAGACATAGCACGTTGAAATGTCGCACCAACATTTTAAGACCAAAGGGTAATTTCTGGTTGATCTGAAAATAGTGGGCTGACTTGTTATGCTATGTAAGCACCCTCTACTTCATTAAAATAAACTTTACAGGACCTTGCTCAATGTGTTAAAAGATGCAAGATAAATTATGTGCCAAGTTTATGCATCTTATTTTAAATGTTCATGTGTGAGGAATTTTTCTTTTAAATGGATAAATATGTGTTTTAAATAAATACACAACAAATATAACTTTCAGCAAATAAACCATCAAACTCACAACATAAACAAGATGATAAAGGAGTTCACCCCTCTCTGGGCTACATCTCCTTGAGCCTCCATCAATGGACTTGGCTCTTTGGGATTAATTTGTCAAAGATTCTTTTACAATCTGCTGCTCAACTCCAATGGATTTTCTGACTGTACCATTGGGTTCAAAATACATAAAAACCCTAGAAATGACTAATAGAACTCTGAAAACGGATCTTGGCTCATCCGTGCATGACCTCTTCTACATGTGGCCTTAAGCTTCCCTGAGCTTCCTTGTGGAAAGAACACCTATAAAAGTCCTCAAATGGATTTGAAACCTATCCCAATGTGTTCAGAGCATAAAAATTAGCCAAAAATAACTATTCAATCACAGAAAATAGACATAGGCTCCTCTAAGCATGACCTCAATCGATGAGGGCTTGAAGCTCCCTGGAGCTTCCTAAAACTTCAATGGTGAAAAACCTGCAAAAGAAGTCTTCAAATGGATTTTAAAATAGTACCAATGGATTTAAAACATCCAAAAACCCCTAGCTGATCTTTTTTGGCACCTCATTTGGCCAAAAAATGAAGAAGATAGGCCTCCTGCCATTTTCTTCCTTCAAGCTTGCTGTTTCTGGTTCACCAAAACGCACCTTTGTGTGGCCAACCTAGCACACACGCTCAAAATCATGCTAAAACCTAGCACCAACGTGTAACCGAAAAATGGTCTAAACTGTCGAACAGTTAGTGCGCGCCCAACCCCTAACCTCCAAGACCATGGGCATATGGTCTTCCATACGACTGTGCGCTAGTGCAAAAGGGGCTCCGTTTCAAAGACGAATGTGTAGCCGAAAAGTTTCAAGCATATGGTTGTATCCATTCCAAACCAAATCCCATGTGTGTGCTCTATGTGACAAAGGGTCATATGGGCGGACATGTGAATCTGAGGGCTGGGGCTAAGCCCCAACCTAGACCCTCGCGCCAACTATTAAACAAATCAAATTTAAATTTATATAAAACCATTCATATAACAAGAAATACAGTGTGGTATGTTGGCAGCATGTACTTTGTAAAGATTTGGACCAGTGGGGAGGTCACGGGGTCGAGTCCGGTGGACTCCATGAACTTTTAACCAAACAACCCAATAACAGGGTGCCACGTGGCAGCCCATGACTGGGCCACGTGGCACCAAACCACTTGCCAAAATAATGCCACGTGTCCTCAAATGATTCATTCAAACTACCAACTCAACACATGCCACGTGTCATATGGACCTGCCAATTCATCCTTTCCATGTCATCGTACAGACATGCCACGTCAACATCCGTATGGACTGTATAGTCAGCATCCCTTTTTTTGTGTCAGTTTGATGATTCGAACAGATCGCGATATCTCTCTCATATGACGTCTGTTTGAACCCAAATGAGTTGCATTGGGTTCGTGACGACGAGGGCTATGCACCTGTTTGTTTTGAGGCAATTCTGAGAACTTTGATTTTTGAGCTAAATTTTGACCCCTGGTCCAGATTCTGATCACCATTAGGCAAAGGTTCCCCAAGGGAAAATAAAAGTAGTCTTGTGTTGATCCACTGGTAAAATATTAATTTGATTATAGCATGAGAAACCATCCATTAGAGAGAATATTTCTCTCCCAGTGTAGTCTTCGATGATCTGGTTGACAAAAGGGGTTAGGGCAAGCTTTATTTATGTCCCTATAATATACACAAATGTGGATGGTACCTTGTTTCTTATTTACTAAAACAAGATTGGATACCCAAGCGGTCAAAGCCATAGGATAGATAAAGCCAGCTTTAATAAGTTTTTCAACCTCAAGCTTGATAGCAACAACTTTATGTGGATGGACTGAGCGAAGTCTTTGCCAAATGGGTTTAGCATCCGGATATGTCTTAATCTCATGCACAATGATATCGGGATCAATACCTGGCATTTCTTCATAACTCCAGGCGAAAACGTCACAAAATTCTTGGAAAAGGGATTTATACGTGTGGACCTCATCTGTAGAACAAGAGGCCCCGATATGAACATTCTCCACGACTCCGGGTTTAATCAATATGTCAAGAGGAATGGTAGGAGAAATGTTACTCAAGTTCCCTTCGTACAAGACATCGTGTGTTGACTAAGGAACTGAAGAAATAACAACAACGATCGACAGAGTCGAAATCCATTGGTAGCTCTCAATGGTAGCATGTTCTAGAAAGATAATGGAGTGATGATGCCCATCGTCCCATGGATAATATTCCATAGACATGAATGACATGATCATCTAATCAGTAGGAAAGATCACATGGAACGAATAAGGAGATGAATTAAAGAGAGAGGGGGGAATGGGGGTTTCCGATTGAATAGCTCGATAAGCGTATTTGACCGGACTTAAAGGCATCGTGTTGCCGTAACGAAGGTAATCACTAGGGCTAGGTACTAGCCATGGGTCATATGACTCAGGGATTTCGTGAATAGTGGTGGAGATCATGTTAATAGAGGCAACAAAAGGAGGGGGAATATCGGGTGGTGGGATTGGGAATGTACCCATCAAAGTTGAATCTTTCAAAAGACCCACTCTGAGATTCTTATAACCAAGAGGTGTATTTGAGATAAAATGAACGTTGTTAGTATGGGAATCAGAATTAAATAAGGCCAGTTGGTCAACAATAATGACCTTTCCTTGGTATGGGAACCGTAACACACGAAAAAGGGTAGAAAAAATTGCATGCATGGAATAAATCCAACTATGGCCAAGTAAAATGTTATAATAAAGAGATTCATCGAAGACCTCAACCTCGACATTGACTGATTTACCTTCCAACGTAATAGACAATGAGGGAAGAACACTGTAAGGTTTAAAACCTGTACCATTGGAGGCCTTAAGTGTATTGTGTGATTCAATGAGAGCATGAGAGCCAATGTCTTTCCAACAAGTAACATACATAATTCAAGTCGAGGCTTCATCATCAATAACAATTCTACAGATATTCTTATTTTCAACAATAACTTGGATCTGAAATGCTAACTGAGGAGGAAGCCTTGGAATGTGGTCTTCCAAGTCAAAGATTATTAAATTAGTATTTGTGGGATCAATTCGACCAATGGCCTTTAACAATGCCTTGTGTTGAGAAAGACAACTTTGAAGGACTTCGAGAGCTGACATCATAGAGGGTGCTTGCGCAAGGTCTTCTACAATACTGTAGTTTTGGGTAGCACATACGTGAGGGTTGAATGTATACTTTTGAACAATGCCCTTGGGATGAGGGCGAAGAACTGTATCGAGACCCAGTCTTTTGAGATGAAGAGGACCGTTTGGAGGTGAAGTTGGAGGAGACGGTTGAACCAACGAAGGTGGTAGATCATCAACTTTCTCTTTTGTCGGAGAGTAATATTTGGCTCGAGTTGTGCTTGCAACTTCATTCTTTTTAGAGTTACCAGTACACATAAGGACATAAGAGGAGGTAGAAGGAGAATCTTGGTCATGAATGACCAATTGGTCCTGTTGTTGAGAAGGGAAAGGTTGTGACAAAACGACAGGTGTAGAAGATTTCCCGGTCCCTTGGAGGAACTTTGTAACCTCAGCGCGTCTCAGACAATCTTTCATGTAATGATCGTCATCATAAATCATCCAGGGTAACGAGTTTTATGTTTATCTTTCTCATCAATGGTTTGCATTTTGGATTTATCAGATTGTGGATTATTATTCTTGTCCTCCTTGTTCTTACCCTTCCCTTTATTTTTATTTTGATTCTTTCTGGTAGGCATGGATTGAACATAATTAACTTCAATAGTCTTACCAGTGGAAGAAGTAGGAGTAGGAGTATTTTGTACATTAGAATTATTAGATTTGGGATTGGTGTGACCGACGTGTGTGGACTGAGCTTCAACATGAAAGGTTCCAATCACACCATCATCAGCATGAGAATCCACTAGAGGTGTTGGAGTAGTATTTGTAGAAGGACGAGGAGCGTCAGGGATCAAATCATAAAGTGTTCCCATTTGCGAAGAAACGAGATATAGATATTGAGAATGGATAATCTCTTTCTCTTCGGTGACAACACCACCTGTGGAGACATCACGAGAGATAGGTCCAATGAGTGATTTGGTAAACCACTCAGCCAATAGTTGCTCAAGAAGAGGAACTTTGATCAAACGTCTTCTCCTCCTCCTCTCATGGATGTGATCATATATATGAGTGGACAAGGACTGTTTAAAAGAACTCAAAATTTTGGTTCATGTCTCGTACCAAATTGGCAACTGATAATGTGTAAAAAAGGCCATGGATAGGGTGTTAAAGTCATTAAAGAAACCTCGTGGTAACTTGATGTACCATTTTTCCACTGAACCTGTGAGATTTAGTTGGAAAAGTCGTAATCTAATGGAGTCATCCATCAAGGAGTTAGACAAACACCATATATGAAAAGTCATAACATGATTATTCGGATATTCTCCCGCTTGAAAGTCAAATTTAGGAATGTCCGATGGTAACTTGGCCGGTATGACCGGAGAATAAGGAGAATGTAACATAGGATCATTCAAAATCCTAGACAAATCATTTAAATCCAAAGTGGCTAAAAAAGGCAACTATCGGTTCACTTGAGGAAACTGGTAGTTTTGAGGGGGAAGACCCATAGGTATACCAGTGGGACCATAAGAATTTTGCAAATGATTAGATAATCCTGATAGATTTGGTTATGGAGGATTTTGAGGCATATAGCCCACAGGGTTGGGTTGATTAGGGATGTTCCCTTGGAAAGGAACATTAGATTGAAAGTTTTGACACAAACTTATTCATTTCTTCCTTCATACTAGGCAACCTTATAATGCATTCCATTCATGCACTCAAGCATCCATTTACATCTATGGATGTTTATCATGCAAGCTCAATATTGCACATTTTTTCATGCCATTCTTACACATGGACATTTCGAAATTCCATATCCTTCCTCCCAGAGATATTACAACCGTTCTTATGACAAGACTCATAGGAATTCTCAACACCATGTTTCCCTGTCTTTTGAGAGTTTACAGTCATTCACATGGCAAGTCTCACAAACATATTCATAACTATGTTTCCCTTTTCATATGGAAACAACCAACAAGATAACAAACTTTCCTAAAATTCTATAGAAGTATGCACAAACCATAAATACAATCTGGGAAATTTCAATAGTGCCACAGGAAACATGAAAACTTATCGAGCTTCTCTTCATGCCTCAGACCATTCTTGGTCAACATACCTTTTTATCAAGGGAATCCTTTTTCCAAATTCCCTCTCACTACAACTTAAGCACACTAAGACATATTCTTATGGATACAATCCACCTTTGGATGTCATTTTGACCCATTGGTCATCTATAAATGCCCCAACACTTCCTTTACTCCATCAAAATCAATAGTTCGTTAACCCTTCTACTTTATTCTCATAGGGTAATATGTAATCAATATCATCAACATTTTACTTAAGATGCTATGCCCAGATCATCATCAACCATATGATCCATGTCATCACCATATTTTATAGCCAATAACACACTATAATAGTCCTATATGCATGTTATACACATGCAATCTTTTCCATATGCATTCTTGCATATCCTCGTGCCCCAAGTATTTTACCCATGCTTATAGTGAATATATATTCCAATTGTCTACCATTTGTATTCACATGCATAGACCTGTCCTTCGATTAATAGGTATGTACATTCTCTTATTATAGCCATGAGAATCATAAACTTTCTAATGTGTTCATACCTCTTTACCTCTCCCAAGAGGTCTAGCGACAATCCGCATGAATCCTTTTTAATTGCTTAGCTGTGTTATTCTACAACAACCATTTTTCTTCATTCACTATAGGTCAAATAAAACCGACCTTACACATTTTACAACAATCCTTTGAACGTGAGGGATCATACACATATACATGGTTTAATATTTTATTAAAGAAATACTTATTACTGCTACAGATTCTATCAATCCATACCAACTTCCTTTAGACACAAAGAATTTTCCATAAGGGTATTAACCCTTATATAATCAACCATATTAATTACAAGATACTCTTCCTGCCCTACCAGAAGAAATTATTATACTTAACTAAACAACCCAACTCATGTCCCTTTTATGGACTTAGGCAGCTTCATAGAAACATTTCTGCCACCTCTTCCATTTTAATTTAGGTTTTACCAATAAAACCTATAAACATATTCCTACTCTTGTAAGAGTAATCATCGCTTTAACAAAGAGACAACATAATTTCCCCTTGTTGTAATTCATCCAGGGTTTTTAGGTTACAATTTCAGTCTGTAGTCCTTCTCCTCAAGAAGCTAATGTAGATAATAAATAATATTTTAAAGGTATAAACACCTTTCATTAGGCTCACCTAAATCTCAATATACTAGTCCTATGACTGATCTCCAACCCATCCATGCCTAGTGTTGTATCCTTCTCTAACAGATAGGGTATGGTAGAATTCCCTTCCCCTTAAAATATTTCTAAGAAGAATTGTATTCGACTCTTTCATGAGACAAAGTAGGACAAGTGTTGTTTCCTGCTCCGATATCACTTTGTAACAGACCTAACCCCCTAAGTCCATTTTTAAGGGATGGGGTATTAAATTTTTGATTCTCTTAACAACCTTAAATATTCTCTATCATAGCTCCATCCTCTTTTTCTCATCAAGATATTTCCAAGGTCAGTAATTTCACTCATAACTAAGCTCTATAACGAAATCTATGACCTCCCAAAGTTCTTGGGTTTACATAGACAACATCTCTCTTACTGTCACGTGGCATCCACGTTCTGTTTCATTGTCCATGCCAAATGACGTGGCAACACCCGGGTCTTGACGTGGCACTAGCCTAGCCTGCCATGGTGGAACCCCACTCAACTCATCATCCTATTAGTAATGGAAATCTATCATCCTAATGGATTCCTAGCCACCTTGTTGTATTCATAGATTCACAAGCGACAGTCTTGCAGACTCATCGTCTATATCCATACTTTTCATGAACCCACCAACAACACTTAACTTCATTTTCATTCATGGAATCATGAACATGTAGATGCATAAATCTGTGCCTCCCCTTCATAAGTCTATTCAATAAGTATCCAAACTTAACCACTTTTTCACCTACACAGACTCATAGATGTATAATTTTGTACCTCCCCTTCATAAGTTCATCCAAAAAGTCTCAACACTTAACCATTTTTCCATCTACGCGGACTCATGGAAGTACAATTCTGTACCTACCCTCCAAAAGTTTGTTTGAGAAGTCTCAACACTTATATTATTCAATGATTTTGTCAGGTTCATGGTTTGGCGAACTCACAAACTCATAGATTTATATGAGTCCCTTCCTCTCTTTTAACATTCAAAACTTAGATTATTTTGTGATTTTTTCGGGTTCATGGGTCAGCGGACTCGTGAACCCATTCATATCACCTTTCCAACCCTTAAACTTGACAAGGTACCACTCCCTATTGCCCTGACCAATTACAGGCGTCCACATGGCTTCCTCGTACACGTGGGATACTTTAGTTACTGTGACATCAACATAACATTAGCATGATGTCATCCGTCTTCTCATTAATGTATAAATAATTCCACATCGATCAATGACCAAGATCACATCCCATATGCACTGTGATCAATGGTTGATATCTTTCAAACTTTTGGTCCGATGTCCAAGGATAAAACAAAGGTCTAAGACATAGTTCACCCAAGGGCCTACATTATGGCCCACCGACCAATTATTGTTTCCATTCACAAGCTAAAACCTATCAACTTCTAGACATGTTGGTATTCCAGGTCAGTGTGGTACATCACACTAATGTTACCTCTCCCCCAAATATCACTTAAACAAGATCACAATGATCTATGACATAGGTTAATTCTAGGTTAATCCTCGATTAATGGTCTAGATTAACTCGGGTACATTCTATGATTCTTTCGAGCTAAAAACCTGATTTTTGTTTTGATTCAAGACTTAGACAATTCAAGGATTTTTCTTTGGGATTTTTACCTTATCCAAAACAAGCACAAGCCTGCCATCTAGCACTCAAATGAAGGCTCGAGGTCCTCTGCCCCCACCAATTTATCATTGGGGAATAACATATAGATTATAGCCTTCTCTGGCCTCTCATACATAGTACAACCAACAATTCCCTTTGACTGTGAAGGCTAGTTATATAACCTTCTTGTGCTCAGTACCTTACTATTGGTCCTAAGGTCTGCACCTGACTGCTAAAGGGAAAATCTAGGCCACCTATCAATTTAGAATGATTGCTTCTTTTAACTTTTTTTTGGTTGGTTAGAGGGTTATTATATCAATACAAAGGCAAGGTTGGGTTGGTAGAACAATATGGATGAGGGCCCTCCTTAGTCGATGGCACACTAATGACAGACCAATGAAATAATAGAAAACAGAGGGAAACAACAAAATACTCAGTGAATAATCTGATGCAAGAAGTTCAATACTTAAAATATCATTTCAAGACATCAAACATGTATGAAAACAAAATAATTCCCACAGGTTGTAGAAAACAAATCTTCACCAAAGCATTAGCTGTCTGACAGGTTGCATATCAGTAAAAATAAGTCATACAATAAATGAAAGGAAATGAAATGTACGTTGCGCAAATAAAAAAATTGTATTCAAGATAAGAATGAAAACACATGAAGAGTTGAACGAAACAATGTCATCAAGAGTATGTTCACTAGGTAGAGAGCTTTAATCCTTGCATAAAATGGGTCCAACCAATCTGTTGTATTGTTATTCTTTCCTCAAAAAATCTTCCCTTTACAATATCCAAAAACTAACTATTTAAAAGAGTTGCAGAGGCTCTCGTCCTTAGGGGACCGAGTCCTAAATTTAGGGAACTGTTCGTAAATCAAATAACTAAATTTACTAAGACACTGGACTTAATCAACAAGCATGGTTCTTATCACACACATAAGACCACTCTTGCATCTAATCTAGGAAAATGTTGGACTTAATCAAATAAAACTACTACCATCTCTACGAGAGAACTGATGCATGTGTTGGAGGAATTGAGTGGCCGAAAATAGGCCTCAGAGTGATAGAGAAGAACTCTGTGTTGAGTGACGACATGTCTATGATTTGTTGGAGGTCACTGGAGATAATGAGCTACATGAGAAGAGTTTTTTGAAGTGTTTCTGAAACCAATCTGCGTAGAATTGTGACTAAGACTTAACTCTCTGTCTATGCCTCAGCTTTCGGAAGCCAAGCACATTCTGTATTGACCCTGTCGGATGCCATCTGTACCTGTGAAATAGCTTTGCTGGAATGGTTGTCAGCCCATCAGGCATGAGGGGAGATGTGGAGGCGAACATCTAATCGAGAGACGGGATGAATGGAGGCGAGGGTAGATGACATGTGAAGACAAATGCCAAAGTGAGAGGAGGTGTGAATATGATGGAGGTATCGGGAGTATGGAGTTGGAGACGTGTAGTAAAGGATATAGGTGGCACATAGGGAGAGGAGGAGTAGATAGGTTGGGAAGTGAGTGGAGAACATGTGGAGAAAGGTTAGAAGGGGCGGTATTGAAAAACAACCCGGGAGGAACTCGGGGGGGGGGTCTGAGTTCTTGAGGAGATGCCACATTAGGTAGGGCCCATGAAGGGAAAACTACTTGCTCAAACATCTCCCCACCATTAAAGGTAGAATGGTCGAGGGGGTCCGAGCTGCGTCGAGGACCGTTGATCTGGAGAGGTGGGCCACCACTGATGGAGATTAGCATGGGGGTTAACGAAGGAAAAGTGTCGGGTGGTGAGAGGAGTGAGATGAGGGGAGATGATGTGGAGGTGACATGGTGATCTGATGTCATTTAGGCATGTGATTGTGGGAGATGTTGAGGGTGGTTTGGATCCAGACCACCTTTGGGCCCACAATCCAAAACAAGATGCCACGTATCCTTCCAAAACTACCATGGTTCCAATTGTGGGACCGATTAGTTAAAATAATGCTCGAGCATTTTATGTCCCCGTAAGGAAGTGTGATCATCGATCCGATGACGATATGTGATTCTGGTGATATTTAACTGCTGTAAGGATCAATGGTTCTTGTTGACTTGGGATCAATGGTCGGTATTCACTTCAGAATTTCGGGCTTCGGGTGTTTCAAATGTGAAACATGAAAAATATCCCGGAGGAAAATATACGAAGTGAATGATCTGTCACCACGTGTCATGATGGATGCACGGTCCATATTCTCTTTGGAAGTCCTAGTTTCGGGAGTTTCAAATGTGAAGCATGAAAAATCTTCCGGAGGAAAATCCTCAGAGTGAAAGATCTGCTGCCACGCGTCCCCTCTGATGGATGCTATAGATTTAATTCGATTCTTCGAGTCTTCGGATGACTCAGTGTTAAAATCTGCGTGATTCTGCAACCCTGAATGGGTGACAACTGTTGATATATCTTTCTTGGTGGATCTTTACTGTTGAAAATTTCCCTGTTCATTTCGGAAATACTAGCCCAAAAATGACCATTCTGAATGGCTGCATTTTTCCACGGGTGTTTCCTGCGTAGATAAAAGTCTTGGTCGACCTGTGGTGAGATGGATCAATGGAAAATATGATGATAAGTAATTCGAACCAGATCCAACATATATTTCATCCTTTCAATAAAAAAAAAACAAAAATGTGCAAAGATTCAAACCAGAAAGAAACAAATAAGAACCAAGTCACTCAGTAATGGGAAAATGACTTAACCAACCAGAAGAGGAAAAATTGATGAAGTCATAGGGAAAAAGAGAGGAGAGGCAAGGGATGGAGACCTAGGTTACAAAATTGGCTCCAAATGGGGATAGCTCGTCCCTGTGAGGTGCTAAGAACTGTAGATTGGTGTCTTGAGATTATATAACTACTCTTACCTTTCATCACTTACCCTCATTTCTGTTTGTCATCCCTGTGTATCTGTTACTGTCCTTCAGCCATGCATTTTATTGAATTAAAAGATGAAATATCACGCCAGTGCCTTATTGGGATATGGAGTCTTTATTTCACACAACTAACTAATAAAAAGAAATAATAAAAAGGAGCGTCTATGGTACAAGAGGGGATTCCCCCCATTCTTAAACAAAATAATGTTTCAGGAAGCGCCCATTTACTAGGCCTCCAACAATCTCTGTATCATCTAGATTGTGCAGAATGAATGTATTATTGTTCAAAACTTCAACCACCTTAAAAGGGCCAAACTAGAGGTTTTCGAATTTACCATGCTTAGACTTGTCATCCCTTCTGGCATCCCACCTCAAAACCAGGTCACCTTCCTGAAAAATCTCCTTCTTGGTTTTCTTATCAAAGGATGATTAGATCTTGCTCTGGTATGCCTCTGTTCTTTAATCAAGTGCCTCTCTTCTCTGCTAAAATTCTATAATATGGAAGATTCTCTGTTGGATGTCATTGGGCTCCTCAATATCCTCTTGCAAGAATTTTAGGATTGGTATACAGAGTTGAGTAGGAAAAACAATGTCTATGCCATAAACAAGATGGAATGGTGAGGTTCCTAGAGACTTCTTAGTGCTGATCCTGTCATCCCATAAGGCATATTTGAGTTTAGAGTCCCATGATTTTTTTCTTTCAGTCAACAAATTTTTAATGATCCTAATGAGAGTCTTGTTTGATGATTCTTCCAGGCCATTTCCTTGAGGGTAATAGGGTGTGGAATGTGTCAAGGAAAGATGATTTTCTATGCTTCAACTGATGATTTCCTTGATGATACTAACAAGTGCTTCAACTGAATCTTGCTTGATTGTTTGGAAATATGATTTCTCCTCCAAAAACCATTTTATCACAACATCTTTCTTCAACATGTTAGTAACAGGCTTCAAAATTTCAGCAAAATTCAGCACAAAGCATCTGAGGAAGTTGATCTTACCAATAAAAGACCGGACAACCTTTTTATTTTTGGGAATCTAAATTTGTTGAATGGAACAAACCCTCTTTGGATCAATTTTTATGCCTCTGGATGATATGATGTGGCCCAGGAGATTCACTTCTGGCATGGCAAAGTGCAACTTCCTAGGATTGAGAGATATTCCATACCTCCTGCATTTCTTGAAAACCTACTCCAAATGCTGAAAATGTTCCTCACTGGACTTGAAAAAAATGGTAATGCCATCTAGGTATATGACCATAAATTTTTATTTCTCTCCCACAAACGCTATGTCCATGGCCCTCTAAAAAGTGGCCCCTGCGTTCATGAGCCCAAAGGGAATCTTGTAATACATGAATGGTCCCCATTGGGTGGTGAATGCTGTCATTTCTTTATCTTCCTCACAAAATGCTATCAGGTTATAACTAGAGTATCCATCCAACAAGGAAATACTGTGTGCACCTACCACCCTCTGTAAAATATGATCCATCTTGGGGAGGGGGTAATTGTCCTTCAAAGAACACTTGTTTAGATTTCTAAAATCAACACATAAGCGTATCTCCCCACTCTTCTTCCTCACAGGTACTAATTTGGCCACCCAGTTTGAATACCTTAATGGTACAATAATCTTGGCATCCAACATTATTTTTAGATCTTTCTCAATTATGGAAATTAACATGGGATTAAATTGTTTAATTTTCTGTCTGAATGGCTTGGAGCTAGTTTTTATAGGGATGTTGTGTCGGATGATGTCAATATCAAATGTCTTCAAATCTTCATAGGACCATGCAAAAGTCTCAACAAACTTTTTAATGAGACGGACATGCCTGTCGTTTTGTTCTGCAACCAATGATTTGGACAACTTGATGATCTTGGGATTATCAGTGGTCCCAATATTGCACTCTGTCACCTCCTCTTCTTGATTCTTCATGGAATTTCCTTTGTAAACATCATTTTTGTCAAACAATCTTTCCAATGGTACTAGTTCTCTTGTAATGTGACTGGTTTTCAACTCCACAATATCATGACCAACCATTGTCTCCAACAGATGAGAAGATTGTTGATCTTCTAATTTCTCATTTTCATCTTCTTGACTTTCATGATCAATTGAGATATTGGAGAATTACATAGAGTCTATGAAATACTTATCTAATTACATGTTGTATCCAACTAGTTGACTGTGGGTGTTTGCATTTCCACCCAAACATAGGATCAGATGCATTCACTCTTAGCATTCTGACCACCCCCGTTCCAAGCCATGATACCACTAGGGAATCTCTCTCAAGTTCTCAACAGTATTTGAGGTCACTCTCCTTCACTCTACTCTTGGTAGAGATTTTTCCTTACACCCCCCTATCCAGGGACTCTTCTAGGTTTATCTGATGCCACCCTAACATCAAGCTCGCAACCCTCTTAGCTCAGGTAAGTTTTCAGGGCTTCTATGATCCAACTCAGAACCCTTCTACAGGTTCTCTGATCCTCCTATTGCACACATTTGTGCATTCCTTTCAACAGTTCCCTTCCTCAGAGGATCGACCCTCCTCTAGTTCTCTCCTATGCATTTCCCACTGCACACATGACTTAGGTAGGTTCTCAACCTATCCTTATGTTTATTATATCAGAAGTAAACTCATGAGTCAATCTTGGGGACCGGTGGTGATATTTCCTATTGTCCTCTAGATGAGCGCTTCTTTTCCCTTGTGACAACCCTCAATACTTCCATTCATCCGGGTGGTTGGTTGTTAAACTACCGACCTTACTCATTAATTGTTTTGTCTTGAAATAAGGGCTAAGGGAAGTAATATGAATAAGGCTTGAGGTCCTTTAGTTTATTAGGGAATCCTCTCATTCCACTAGTGATATCATGGCTTGTACTTTAAGGCTTCACCCATCCATTATCTGTAGGAGTTTACAATTAAGCAATAATACATTTACAATATTGACAAGCCATTGCATGGAAATCATAATTTATGAATAATTACAGGTTGGAAAAAAAAGGGTATTACACTTCCTTCTATATATATTACCCCCTCAACGCTCTCTCTAGAGTAATCATCCAAGCCCCATTATCTACCACCTACATATGTGGCTTCTTTCATCATCCCATTTCTATTTCCCACAATTCTCTTACCTTTTCTAAAATTGTATCTACTACCCTTTCATGGCGTGGCTTAGCAGACCGTTTATACTCGTTTTTTTCCAGTTTAGTCAAGCATCTCCAAATCTTGCACTTCAGTTTTCATGTCGCTTATCAGTCTATATCCAACTGCTCGACCATGGTCCTTCCTCTTTCTTTCCTAGAAAATATCAGATTAGTACACTACAGTTCCCTGAACTATGTTATACTCACGGTTGTTCACCAACTTTCTTATCACATCGCTAGGTGAACAACCACCATGCATTATCCCCTTTGTTGATAGGAAGGTGTTTTTTGTGCAGCTTGATTATCTTCTTGATTCATAGGTCTTTGTTTTCAACCATGTTTATACCCCATGAAGACTGTACACCTCAGAATATTGTACACCCCTCCACGTGGGAGGCTTACAGGGGGGCATTCCCCCCCTGAGGGGTCCGGGGGAAAGGGTCCCCCCAAAGGAAAAATATCCTTGTAAATGTATCTTGTATTTTTATAATAAATATGAACTGTTCATTATAAGGTCGTAGATTTGACGGTAGAAGTTATGTTATGGTTTTTTTCCCTAGAAGGCAGCCCTCTTTTATGAGGGAAATGTATTGCGGCTATGTATCATTGCGAATATTGTATTCTGAGAGAGGAGACTGTGAGAGAAAGAAGAGGAAGTTACAATGGGTGTGTTGTAACTTATATCCCTTAATTTTGCTGGATAATAAAAAGGAAGGACCGAGCAATTTATCTTGTGGACATAGCCCACACTGGGTGAAGCACATATATCTGTGTCTCTAATTTATTGTGTATCTTCGGTGTTTTATCTCCACATTTGTTTTATTTTGTTATTCCACAATCCTGTTTGTCTAACAACTAGTATCAGAGTGAAAGATAACTCAAAAGAAAAGAGGGTTCCTGATTCGAGTGGGAGCAATGGCAGAAGATGGAAAGTTTAGGGTTGAGAAATTTAATGGCCAAAACTACTAGTTATGGAAGATGCAGATGGAAGATTATTTATATCAGAAGGATATATTCCTACCATTGGGTGGAATAGAAAAGAAGCCAATGACCATGAATGATGAATAATGGTAGGTTCTTGACATAAATGCACTAGGAATGATACGGTTTAGCCTGGCAACATTGGTGGCTTTCAATATTTCGAAAGAAAAGAAAACAAAGGAGTTGATGGACGCATTGGATAAACTGCATGAAAAACCATCGACATCTAATAAGGTATTTCTAATGAAGAGATTATTTAATATGAATAGGTCAGAAGGTGGGTCTGTTGCAGATCATTTAAATGAATTTAATACAGTTACTAATCAACTAAGTTCTTTAAACGTGGACATTGATGATGAGGTCAAGGCTCTTCTAATATTTTTCTCATTTCCAAAAAGTTGGAATGGCTTGGTCATGGATATAAGTAACTCTGTATTTTCATCAAACACTTTAAAATTTGATGATGTTGTTAGCGTTATCCTTAGCAAGGAAATGCGATGAAAAAGAACATGTGAGACATTAGGTAATGCACTAAACATGGAGAACATGGGAAGAAAAAAGGATAGAGGAAAGGGCTCAAGTAACCGCAGGAATTCTAGGAATGGAAGATCCAAATCCAGACTATGAAATATAGAGTGATGGAATTGTGAGAATAAAGGACATATGAAAGAAAGACTGCAGAGCTCCAAAGAAACAAAGAGATGGGCAACAAGAGAAAAATTAGGAAGCAAATGTAGTAGGTGATGTGTTACAAGATGCTTTGATTCTTTCTATAGATAATATTTCTGAGTCTTGGGTACTAGATTCAGGGGATTCATTTCATGCCACAACCCATAGGAAACATTTTCTAGATTATGTTCAAGGTGATTTTGGACAGGTTCATTTGGGTGATGATGCACCATGCAAAATTGTTGGAATGGTAAACGTAAAAATAAAGCAAAGGAATGGAAACCAATGGTTGTTTAAAGAGGTAAGATATGTTCTAGATCTAAGGAAAAATCTAATTTCAATAGGGAAGTTGGAAAGTGAAGGTTGTATATCTATATTTACAGATAAGGCGTGGAAGGTCACCAAAGGATCACCAGTGATAGAAAAAGGAGAGAAGGTAGGTACATTGTATTTATGTACTAGTAATAATGTTTCTTATAAGATACTTCACAATTTTTTTTTTTTTCCAGATCTTAAACAAATTGATTTGGATTTCTGTGAGCATTGTGTTTATGGAAAACAAAAGAGAGTTTGATTTATAATAGTCAGAAAAGAAAAGAAGAGTGAAAGGTTAGAGCTTGTGCATACATATGTATGGGGACCATATCATGTATCATCTCTTGGTGGTTGTCATTATTATGTTAATTTTATTGATGATGCAACTTGAAAAACTTGGGTTTATTGCATTCGACAACAATCTAATGTTTTTGATACTTTTAAGAAATGGAAAGCTTTGGTTGAGACTAAGATAGGAAAAAGGTTGAAGTGTCTCAGATCAGATAATGGAGGTGAATATTGCAGCAAGGAGTTTGATGATTACTGTTCATACTAACAGATTCACAGAGAGAAGACAATTCTAGGAACACCACAAGGAAAAAGTGTGTTAGAAAGGATGAACATGACAATTATGGAGTGTTTAAGGAGTATGAGACTGCATGCTGGGTTTCCCTTACAGTTTTGGGTAGATGCTATAAATAATTTTGTTTACATAATAAACATAGGACCTTCATTCTCTTTGGATGATGGAATTACAGAGGAGGCATGGACAGATAAAAAGGTAAACTGTTCTTTTTTGAAGACTTTCGGTTGTGAATCATTTGTCCATATTGATAAAGAAAATAGAACAAAGCTTGAGTCAAAATCCAAGAAGTGTACCTTTATTGGATAGGGTATTAATGATTTTGGTTATCTCTTATGGTATTATGAAAATGAAAAAATCATTAGGATTAGAGATGTCATATTCAATGAGAATGTCATGTACAAAGATCAGTTGCAGGGAAAAATACAAGAAAAAGAAAAACCAAAATACACAGTTCTTGATGAGATCATTGAAAATAAAATTCCAAAGGTACTAGAAAACAAAAATGGACAACAATAGGAGAAATAGGTACCTCAAACTCCTGCAAGTGATTTTTGAATATCTACCAGGTTAAGTAGACCCCCTGAACAATACTCTCCTTAATTGTATTATTTATTCTTGATTGATTTTGGTGAACTAGAATGTTATGAAGAGGCAATGCATGTAGACACTAAAAATAAGTGGGAGCAAGGCATGGAAGAGGAAATGGATTCCTTGGTAAATAACTAGACTCGGGACTTGGTTTAGTTTCCTGTAGGAAAAAAAACATTGTAGAATAAATGGGTTTACAAGTTGAAGGAAGAAGATGGAGGAAAAAAGCGACACAAGGCTAGACTTGCTGTAGAGAGGTTTGCATAAAAGAAATCTATAGATTTTGATGAAATATTTTTTCCTGTTGTTAAGATGACTTCAATTTGGACTATTTTAAGTCTTGTGGCAATAAAATATTTTCATCTTGAACAATTAGATGTAAATTTTTTTTTCTCCATGGGGATTTGGAGGAAGATATTTATATGCAACAACCACAGGGGTATGAGGTCAAAGGGAAGGAGAATTTGGTATGCATGTTGAATAAGAACTTGTATGGCCTAAATAAATATTCAAGGAAATGGTATTTTAAGTTTGACAGGTTTATGATAGAACAAGGTTATAGTAGATGTCATTCTGATCACTGTGTTTATTTTAAAAATCTAGAAAATGGAAGCTATATTATCTTGCTATTGTATGTAGATGACATGCTTGTTTCAGGGTCTAATATGCATGATATAAATGTGCTCAAGAATAAATGATCTAATTATTTTTTAATGAAGGATTTGGGTTCTGCAAAGAAAATCCTAGGTATGAGAATAACAAGAGACATGAAATATCTCAAATTGAAATTGTCTCAGGGTGAGTACATAGAGAAGGTGTTGGAGAGGTTTAGAATGAAGAATGAAAAAAAAATTAGTACACCTTTGGCTAGGCATTTCAAATTAACTAAGGAAATGTGTCCCAAGACACAGGAGGAGATAGAATACATGTCCAGGGTCCCTTATTCATGGGCAATTGGCAGCTTGATGTATGTGATGGCTTGCACAAGACCAAATATTGCACATGTAATGAGAGTTGTGAGTAGGTATATGAAAAATCCAGGTAAAGAACATTGGGAGGAATTAAAGTGGATTCTCAGGTATTTGAGAGGTACTTCTACTCATGCATTATGTTTTGGAGGTTCATACACTCTTCTACACGAATATGTTGATTCATAAATGGAAGGTGATAAAGATAGCAGGAGGAGCACAACATGGTATGTTTTTAATGTAGGTGAAACAACAGTAAGTTGGATTTCAAAACTGCAAAAGGTTGTTGCACTTTCAACAATAGAAGCAGAGTATGTTGCTTCTACAAAGGCTAGTAAATAATTGATTTGGTTACAAAGGATTATGGAGGAATTGGGAAAGAATCATGAGAATAACAAGTTGTATTGTGATAGTTAGAGTGCCATTCATCTTGCAAATAACTCAACCTTCCATTTGAGGACTAAGCATATATACAACTCATGTATCATTTCATACAATTCATCTTGGAAGATGGAAATTTGAAGTTAGAAAAGATACATACTAGGCAGAATCCTGCAGACATGTTAACAAAGGGAGTAACCAGGGAGAAACTGAGTTCCTACTCAGTTTCAGTTGGTCTTCCAGCCTGAAGGTGAATATGAGATTTTTTCCAGGTCCAAGAAGGATCATAGTCCAACATATACAACAACGGTGGAGTTGTTGAGATCAGTCTCCAAGTGGGAATTTTTTGGTTGTGGAGCCTGATTATCTTCCTAATTCATAGGTCTTTGTTTTCAACTGTGTTTATACACCATGTAGAATTTACCCCTCCACATGTGGGGGGGGGTTACAGAGTAGATTTCCCCCCTTGCTGGGTCCAAGGGGCTCATCCCCCTGGCTGGGGGGTTTGGGGGCAAGCCGGCCCCTGAAGAATTTTTTTCTTGTAAATGTATATTGTAATTTAATAGTAAATCTGGACCGTTCATTATAAGGTTGTAGATCTGACAGTAGAAGTTATGTTCACATTTTTTTCCCTAAAAGGAAACCCTCTTTTATGAGGGAAATGTATTGCGGATAAGTATCATTGTGAATATTGTATTCTAAGAGAGGATACTGTGAGAGAAAGAAGATGAAGTTACAACGAGTGTGTTGTAGGCTGTATCCCTTCATTTTGCTAGATAATAAAAAGGAATGACCTGATAATTTCTCTGGTGGACATAGCCCACACTGGGTGAACCACGTATATCTGTGTCTCTATTGTATTGTGTATCTTCTGTGTTTTATTTTCGCATTTGTTTTATTTTATTGTTCTATGATCATGTTTTTCTAACAGAAGGGACCCTACTCAATGGCTTTCCAGGCGCCGTCCTCCCATCCATCAACATGGATCTGACCTTTACAGTAGTGAGTTCGGGGTGAATACATATATCAATTCTCATGGATTCTCACCCTACTCTCACATCTTGCCATGGATCCTTAACCCCTATGCAGTAGAAAGGCTAAGGCTACATGCTCGGTATGGTCATTCCAATACAAAAAGACAAGCAAAGAATAATACTCTCTCTTGATGGAGCCTCACTCTTCAAGGATTGGTGTTTTCTAGGGGGATTTAAGTAGATCCATTATTCACCTCTATAGACACTAGTCAAGGTTCGAAGGTGAGAATATGGCTTCATGCACTCTAACTCCATATTTCACCTTGTGGTCTGCTTGATTCATTTTAGGACCTAGGTCGAGTTGCAACTGCAACCTCCATAGATGGTTTTCTTTTACTCAGGCTTGGCCGTAAGCACAACTTATTTTGCAGAAATTTGATTTTATCTTACTCAAACTATCCACCTTCAAAATGTAAAGCAATTGGCTCAAAGAAAATCTAAATAATAGTGGTGGGGACCTATTGGCACCCAAAGTTTTGTGTTCAGTTTTGCGTGCATGCACAAACAAAGTTATGCATGCTCATTCCATAGTTTTGCGCACGCCTAAGGAAATGCGTGAGGAATGAAAAAGAGTGCGCTCTAGACCGATTTTTGATAGTGCGCAACATGATTAAAATAATATTGAATGCGTGCCGGGTCCTAGTTTTGATACACCATAAATCAAGAAGACGTATGCCAGAATCAAGAAAAGAATCATCGAGAAATCCTCTTGAATGATTACTTCCAACAACACAAGGGATCATGGAGCTGACACGAGATGAGATGGAAGTGTAGTTAATATCACCCAAATTCTTGAAGGTTACATGGAATGAATGAAGGTGCCATAAGTGTGTGAGGTAATTTTGTTAGTCGAGCAAGTAGAGTAAATCAGAAAGAGACAACGCTCCCAAGTAAAAAAATCTATAAAATGAAGTAGTGATATTAGAAATGAGGCTAGATAGATGTTTAGGAGAAGAGAGAGATTGAGTACTTAGTATTGAGCTCATTATGAGCCTATTGTAATGATGTAATTCTTTTGAATATACTTTTGTGTATGCTGTATGTTTGAGTTTTAGACAAGGCGCATTGTGTAGTGTGTTGTAATTATAAGGATTTATATAGAGAAGATATGAAGTTCTATGGATGTCATATTTATCTGTTTTGTGCAATGTATACCTCTATTTTGATGGAATGAATTTAATAATAAATATGCAACAATTCTGATATATTATGTGTCTATCATGCATGAATTGAATATGTGTTTGTATTGTTTTCTTTCTTAGTCATAATAATTGGTCATATATGAGTCACATGGATGTCAATCTCAATGAATCTTTGTGTGTTTATACTTCATCCCTATCACAAGACCTCATGGTCTATGTTATCCTCTCTTCATCTTGGGCGATACCTTCCTCAACCTTAGCTGAGGATTGATATGTCGATGCTCTGGGTTTTTTTTTGGACAACTCTGGACAAACCCTAGGTCTAAACTCACCAACATTAAGAAGGATGAACACAAGCATGGATCAAAACACCCAAAAATAATCCCCCTCTTGAAGGACTAATCCATCCTTGGACAACCCATTAGTCTGTTCATTATTCTCCATATATATATGTTGATAGTGAATCTGAAGTACAATTGATGACACATCCTTTAGTCATAGAGCAAGGGCCTGCATATTTATATTTAGTATTTGAATCTCATTCTTCATCCAACTTATAACAAGAGATGAATCCCCCATCACCTGATTCAGATTTATGTTGTTTGTATTGGCAAATTTTAGCGAAAAAAGGAGTGTCAAAAATTGTGTTGTATTGTTTTTCCCTTATCCTGTATTTTCCTTAAATGCATAGTAATGGTGATCAGAAACATAAAGCGAAATATCAAGTCCACATAATGTCTGTCCCCTTAACATGCCCCATAAAAAAGGCATAATGATGGTTGCAATATATTACCAAGGGAGATAATTGTCGAGCGGGTTGTGCTTTGGAAGGAGTGGAATAAGACAAGAACAAGTTCACCATTGATTTAATCCCGTGCTATTTAATTTGAATAATTATTTATTTAAGGGTGAAATTGTTGATTTCAGAGAGCCATAACTTTTAGCTTTGAAATTGGAAGAAGGAATAAGTATATCCATTGGAAATTTAATCCATAGGACAACATGATTAAAGGATTAAGTTCTCTAAGGAAACATCTAGTTGTTTCATAAAGTTGCAAGAAAATGGACAATTGGACTCCATGAAGCATGCAATTGCTCAATATGAATGTTTTCTAAACAATGTCAATTTTGGAAAAAACATTTCCAAATGGTAGATGTACATGCAATATGTGAATAATATGTATGGAAGTCGATAGATTATAATGATGGTGCCTATGCAGAGGTATGGAGGCACATTTGGAGTGCATTATCCCAACAATAAAAAGGGGTTGATTTTTTAATAACAATGTAATTGTTGATGAATAGGGGAACACTCAAGGGTAGAATGTTACTTCAAAGGCCTATTGGAAAGAGAATCAGATGACTTAAATAAGGATTGTGTAGGTCTATTATGGATAATAATTCTAGGGTCCAATGGACATGGAAGAAGGGGAGAGCTTGTAGAGTTGGTTGAGATAATAAAGAGTTGTAGAGGGAAGTGTAGAGCTACATAGCAATAAATAAAAGGTTGATAAGGGATCTGGAAAAGTAGATCCAAAATTGATATTCATCTGTTAGAGACTCTGAATTACTTGCAAAGACATATCAACATGGATTATCACAAGAAACTTAAATCCAATAGGTGAAGGATGTATTTAGTAGGCACAGGTAGATAAGGGAGATTCGTTCACCTTAAATGTAAAATTGTATTGATGATAGAAAATATTGCTACAAAAGAGGGAAATAATCTCATGAGGTGATGCATGAATTGTGAGATGGGTGAGTCATATCTATGTGAGAACATAGGAATGCCTAGACAAGATTTGAAATCCATAAACCAACAAATTCTATCTTAAAGTATTCAAATCAATAAATCTACTTATAAATTAGAGTTTGCAGTGGAAACATGATTAGGTGAAAGGAATTCAGTGGTTGAAATAATGAAGGTTCATTCATTTTAAATGTGTCAATGGATAAATAAAGTGGTGAGTGGTTATTAGATTGCAATGCTATTAGTTAGCTGAGGTAATGCTTGTACACCATTAGGAATACTGAAGGGTTCAAACAAAATAAAGTTGGGGCATGATTGCATGAGTGGAAGCAACTACCAATAGGACATATTGGTTGGAGTTTCAAAAAGGATAAGTTTGACTTGGTTGGAAGTGCTCAACAAGAAGATTTAGGAAACAAATGAGAAGAATGAAGGCACACGAGGAAACCATAATCTAAAAGAATTCAAGGATAACCATCTACAACACAAAAATAAATAAATAGAGTTGAAATAAATATGCAATGGAGAGCATGCTAGAAGTAATGCATAATGAATATAGGAAAGATATAATACATGTGCATTAGTAGGAACATTGAGAACGAATGCTTGGTGCATACAAACATGCATTAGTGCATGTGATAATTCCTGGACATGCATATGGAGTGCTTGTAGACTCCAAGTATTATGTTGTTATATATGAAATAATGATACTATGATATTTGAATGTGAATAATGATGGATTATGTATCCAGAAAAAAAGTTTATAGCATGGATGAAAGTGATGATGATGTCATTGCTTATGCAAACCATACATATGCAGAAAAAATGAGGATGGTAAAATGGTGATCAAGAGGTTGGTGAAGAGAGCTTGCTGACCACCATGGTACGAGTGGATGCCACATCGAACTCCATTACTCACGCATACAGAACTAGCTACGTATGGACTTTCAAGAAGATTCTATAAGGTCCAAAAATTTATCACAATTAAGGGTTGAGGAAGTCAAAACCCTACCCCTAGATGGCTATCAGGTGATGTTAAATACCAGGCCACTAGTTGGAGAAGGGGTTCCATTATTTAGCATTATATTTGTTCCATAGTTGAGCAGAACACCTAGGAGTGGTATTTTGAGAGAATAACAAAGGAGGAGAGATTCTGTAGTAGCCATATAATCCATAGTGTCAAAGGAAACTCCATAGATAGGGATTCTTTCTTTATACTTTCATTTGAAGAAAAAAGAGTAGAGCAACCTCACCTTCTAGATGGGTTTTCTCCCATATGGGGTTTCCCAACTTATATATTATGTTTATTTGTGGATGGTGTGTGAGTATTTATTTCTATTCTCTATTTTTCACATTTCAACTATTTCATACATTTTAAGAAGAAAACCGATAATTAAAGATTCTAAGATCTAAAGGAAATTAACCTTCACAGTAAATATTTAAATATTTTTCCCACAGGGGTGTAGACGGATTGGCAAGTGCCGTGTAAATGGAAGGAAATTTGTAAAATGAAGTCTCATGTTTGATTCTCACCCTGATTTACTTGTGTGCCATTCTTGTGGTTTGGGTGGTTTCACCTGGGGTTATAGTGGTAGCTGACGGGGATCGACCCCGTGTCATGCGAGTACGAGAATCGTGCGTTGCCGATTCCCCCAGTACAAAAATAATAAAAAAATAAAAAATATTTCAATATTTTATTAGATCCATTGTGATGAAATATCTAGTGGAATACCCATGATAGTTTATCGATCAAATCACGTAGTATCAAGTAATTGATAACAACCATGAAGGTATGGATTTGGTTTCTTATGATGCATAATGTTGAAGGGAATTGAGGTAAGAATTCCCTTAGTCAAAATTCAATATTTGAATTTATATGTATTATGAGCATGACATTCGACTAGATGTGTTAAAGTTATAGGGGCTTGAATACATGTAAATCCTTCTTAATGATGAATGAAATCATGTGACATTTAATAGCATGTTATGTTATATTAGTTATGATTCATAACCAAGGAGATTAGGATATGTACTCATGTTATAGAAATGGATTCCAGTAGTGACAACCATGTGTGAGGCCATGATGTGGTTGGACATGGAAGGGCCATAAAATTATACTAGTACTCAATGTTCTTCCTACTTATAATCAATGTTTGGATTGCAACCTCTTTGTTGACACTAAAAAACACTAAATGATTATATTCCTGGTGTTGTGTATAGGTTGAAGAGGAAGGTATCCAAATGATTGGTCTAGTAATTGGGAAAATTCCAAATGGTGTGTCGAAATGTTGGCTAGACCTTCCAACTCACCATGGAGGAATACATGACATAGATATGTTGTATTCCGATATCAATGCAAGGATGCATTGTATAGATGTGGCCATGAGTATTGACACATTGGTTTATTGGTATAAATGCTTGATTGCATATGTAATGATTAAGTGTGATGATAATGCAAATATAAATAATGATAGGTTTATTCTACTTGATATGATTAATAATTGAAAATGATTGAATTGTTAGAATAATATAATTCTGAGATAACTTCATGGGTTGATTGCAAACATTGCAATAAAAGGATAATGTGCACGAATACTAACAATTTGTTTGGATAAATGAAAATTGATAAAGATTGCAAGTATAATGGTCTTGGATATGGAAATGGTGTAAGTCCATAATGAAGATTGATACCTACTGCTGCAAGAGACAAATGTTATGAGAAAGAATGTCATGATTGAGAAATTTGAGTTCCCATATGAAACATATTTGAAAATTAATAAGTGAAATTAATAAATAACATTTCATGATGACTGCATGTGTGTGATACAGATGAGATGATGTCTATTAAAGTTGGAAAGATCAAGAATAATGATACTATTATGACACTAGAACACTATGGATTCCACATGTTACATATTGGTTGTACAAATGTTTGGTAGTAAGTTGGCACTCTCCTTGCAAGTGAAAGCCTTGACAAGATGGATCTCCTACGAGACTGTGCAATAGTGAAGGGGATGCTTGAGCCTCGAGGGTGAGTATAGAATGGAAGAGGAAAATCAAGAATTCATATGGCATGGTGGTTGAAATTATAAGGGTGTGTCAGAAAGAACAAGGAGTTGAATTCTTACCCATGGCAACTTTGTGAAGCACATGATAGCAATACAAATAAGTATTTGTTTATGATTACAAACTTGTTTTTGAATAAATGTTGTATTATAGAGTTAGAGCTCCTACAAATAAGATAAATGTTATATGATTATGGAAACAACATATGTTTTCTTGATGGCTACTATAGGAGCAATTGAAGAACAAGGACATGCATTGAGTATGTGGAAAGAAGAGAATCAAAAGGAAGAATATCTCAAGAATAAAGGCATGGAATAAGTAAAGTCTTGTGGACTTGTTTCAACTTGAAAGAAGAAAAAATGAGATGAAATATGCAATGTGGGAGGCACATATTTTGGATATTCCATTATCATAGCTAGAGTTCCTTGAGCCACAACTTCGAGACTTCTTGTCCGACCTTATGTTGGATTCCTAGAGGGAAGTGGTACATCCCAAGGGATTGTGGTGTAGAGAAGGGGGACACTGAATCCTTGAGTTGTGTAGGTTGAGGGGAATGAGAGCCTGTTGGTTGGAATTGCTATGGGAATTCACAAATTGTGAAAGTTGTTTCCATTGGATTTCATAGAGATGAAACTCAGAGACTTCCTGGCCAGTCTGTGTTGGATCCCTAGAGGGAAGTGGTACAACCTAAGGGATTATAGAGTAGATAAGGGGGTACACTTACATGGATTTTCTATACCAAGGGGAATGTGATATTATTGGTTGGAATTGCTACAAGATTTATTGAACTACAAAATCACTATTTATGGTTTTTGGGCTAGAGTGCCTATGTATATATGTCTTGGTTGGGGTGCCTATGCATATATGTTTTGTGTCATAGAGCCTATACTGGTTAAGAGAAAACAAGCCTAGCGTTGTAATATGTATGTACACATGTATGGTGATGTGACAATGAAAAAATAAAGAGGATGTGATGTAACATCCGCAGTTTTAATCCTCGTGAATTTTAATGTATTTGCGAAAATGTGATTCAGGTTTGTGAGCTGGTGTGTTTCAGGCTGAACATCATGCATTGATCAATATGACCATGGGTTGAGATATGTAAATTGTATATTGAAATTATTAATAAAAATACATCATTGGTTTTAATACGAGAGGGATAGTAA
The DNA here is from genome assembly GCA_009831015.1 of Picea engelmannii. Lineage (NCBI taxonomy): Eukaryota > Viridiplantae > Streptophyta > Pinopsida > Pinales > Pinaceae > Picea > Picea engelmannii. The sequence continues at coordinate 760,916 of ML777599.1, read as the reverse complement.
TGTTTGGGGGCTATGATTCCACAAGAGAGGGGGGCTAGAGGGGGCCCAAGATAAACCCATGCCATTTTCCTAAGCTAATGTGTCATTACCATCTAATCCTCCTTTGATTGATTAGAAACTCAATCATTGAAATCATGTAAGAGGTTGGGTGAGGGAGTCAACTCACCTAGTTATGACAACATGGGTTGAGTAAAAGCAAGCATGGGGGAAGAGTGAGAATTAAGAAAGCATGGGGGAAGAATGAGAGTTAAGAAAATATGGTGGAAGAGTGAGAGTTAAGCAAGCATGGGAGAGGAAAGAAATTTGAGTAGGAGAGGGGAAAATTTTTAGAATGGGGATTTTTAGATAACAAAGGGGAGATTTGTGCTGGAAAAAAGAGCATCGACCATGCTGTGTATGAGAACAACCATGAGAGGGATGATTTTATACAAGAAATGAAGGTTGTGTGCCTACAAATGTGTTTCTTATTGAGGAAATTGCCCAAGATCCTTGAGAAGGCTACCGTGATCAGTCTTGGAATATATGAGAATTCACGGAGTCCCCAACTAAGATATTTCTTGACTAACCATTGCACTAGATCCCTTAAGGGAAGTGGGATATACCAAGGGACTATGTGGAGGATAAGGGGATCACATTCCTTGGGTTATGTAGGTTGAGGGGAAAAAGATAGATTGTGGATTCAAATTGTTGTTGGAGTTATAAATCTAGATATTGATTTGTGTGAGGACAATGCCCAACCATGAGATCCATACCTCCATGTGGATTCATATACCTAACATGAGGGTGGCCTCTTGTTGAGAGAAATGGAACAGAGGGGGCTATGGCTGGGATGAATGTCCTTCATACACAACTAGTTGGTGATTTATCAAGAGATACGTGTTATGCTATATCTCTTATGTTTAATTCCATTGTGTGGATATTTTATTTAAATGTCATCTTTGCTTAAGTAGTTGCATTCACAAATTTAATGCTTTTTGTTAGTTACATGAGCTTGTATGTCACACTCTATGTCATGATGCATGGATTGATATGCTAAGTCATTTTTGTAGTGACTTGGCTCAGTAAGGGAGTTGGGTACATTACAATTGCTAATTTCATACTCTCCATAATTGGTCATCATTGACCCTAACCATAATAAAATGAAATATCTAATAATAGTTTTTAAATTGTCGATGATGAAGTTGGTTTTCATTGAGAAAGACAATATTCAATTTTCAAACTAGTCCCACCAAGGTAAATTCATTCTTCTATACTTGTTATCCAAGTGGGATATGTATGGAGATATCTTCAGAATTCATGTTTCCAATAGTTAATGTCTAATATGCTACAATTTGATGTTATTCTTTAAATTTAATGTGTAGAGAAATGATTAGTGGTTAATGTCTAAGTTGGTTGTTGTTCAGATTTTATGTTTGAAGAGCATTTAGTTTTGAAGTTATGATTAATGTTTTGGATTGTCTTTAAAGATACTTTATGTTCTTTTTAAATTTCATGTTGGGGTAGTATTCATTTTTCAAGTTATATATATATATATATATATATATATATATATTATAAAAATTAATTTTAATTTCTAAATTTAT
>ML777599.1:679321-745934 GCA_009831015.1 Picea engelmannii | reverse complement strand
AAAATAGCTCCGGAATCGAGCTATAGAACTTGTAAAGGTCCAGTGGACCTGGTACGGTCCTGAGGACGCAACATGGGAGCATGAAGAGGTTATGCGGTCAGAGTACCCGCATCTTTTTGGAAATTTTGAAAGGCTTGCAGATGCTGTGTAAAGTTGCACTGAGGACAGTGCAAAAATAAGGGGAGGGGGATTGTAGTGTCCCCAAGGCCGGGCCCTGTTATAAACCATGTTTTGAAAGGAATTGTAATTATGTTTTATAGGCTGGTGAGCCAGGTTCTTATAAGCTGGAGACTTATGTGCTGTTAGGCTAGGGAGCCTAAGTGTTGAAGGCCACGAGCCTGCTGTTGTACTTGTATGTAAGAAGAACATTTAATAAAACATAAACATCGCCAGGTGCAGACCAACCACGATGAATGAGTGAAGGGGGACTGAGCATCCACAGAGTGGGCAAGGAATTAGGGGCGGAAGGTGGTAAAAGGGGCTAAGTGTTGAGCCTAGGGGGCTTAAGCCTTGGGAATAATATTTTAATATTATTCCAAAAAGATATGTGCATTATATGTTTTAACCTAAGTCCTTTTTGGAAGGACATGTGTTTTTCCAAATGGTGGGAGGCACGCATGCTGAAGGAACGCATGCAGTCGCATGGGTGACAAGTGTCAACCCCGGTGCATGCAATAAAAGGCCGAGATGAGCCGTGTTGGGGGTTCCTCCTCCATTCGACTCACGGACTGCCAGAAGGGAACGGGTCGGACTCCTGCAGAGAAACCCTCGTACATCCTCTGAACTGTCCGAACCTGCATTGACCCTTGCGTGGATTGTCTGTCATGCATTCCCGACAACCAGAGCGTGAGTCTATCCTGGGGGGACCTGCCATTCTGCTGGGAGGGGAGAGAGTATGTGTAAAATCCCTGTGAAAATTGCTTCGGAGGCATTCCAAAAATTAACGCCGTGAGACCTGGCTGCCATTGTTGAGCTTGTTCTGAGAGGTCTGAGTCTGTATTCTCGGTTGACTGTGGTGGTCATGCAGAGATGGATTGCGCGTAAATTACTGTCCAGTGCAAATGGTGACTGAACCTGTGTGTGACCTCTCTCTAGGTGAGGGAGGTGGATGTGGTTGGAAGAGGTTTCTTCCAGAGAGTGTCCAACACCAGCTTCAGGCTCTGAGACTTCCTGATCCGCCCTGTTGCCGAGACCCAGAGAGGGAGGTTAGCACTGATGGACTGTGCTTGTGAAGGTGTATACTCCCGGGCGGAACATGCATGTGGGGAATGAGGGTCTGGTAGTAGTGGGCGTAAGATGACATCCTGGGAAGAATCCTTCCAGATTCTAAGTGTTGTTTTCCCTGTAACCTCAGCCTAGCTAGGATTCCTTGCCTTGGGGTGGAGCTTAGTCCCATCTCGGGGGTGATCCACTGTTGAGCTGATGAGCAGTGTGGTCTAAGGCTGGGTGGTTCGTGGAAGGCCTGCACTTGGTTGGTGGATCCCACCATTGTTACAAGATAAGCGTCTAACTATGTTTTATCACATTTTATCAATATGTTTTTGTATCTCTGTGTATTATAATGATCATGCATTCTGCTGTGCATTTGGATTAATATATTTTCCATGGATTATTTATGTTAAAATGACTCTTATGCTTACTTTGAGCTTAAATGCATTTCATTGCTTAAATGCACACGATTAACTATGAATGAGAATGTGTTATTCCGCGTAGTAACACCTACACGGTAGCCAAGGTGCACTATAGTTATTCCGGGTTATCTACCAAGTAGTCTTATAGTAACCCTGGGTAGTTGAGTAAAAAGGGGTGTTACAAATTCTTTCCATGAACCACCTAGCCTTAGACCACACTGTTCATCAGCTCAATAGTGGATCACCCCCGAGCTGGGTCTAAGCTCCACCCCAAGGAAAGGAATCCTAGCTAGGCTGAGGTTACAGGGAAAACAACACTTAGAATCTGGAAGGATTCTTCCCAAGATGCCATCTTACGCCCACTACTACCAGACCCTCATTCCCCACATGCCTGTTCGGCCCGGGAGTATACACCTTCACAAGCACAGTCCATCGGTGCTAACCTCCCTCTCTGGGTCTCGACAACAGGCCGGATTAGGAAGTCTCAGAGCCTGAAGCTGGTGCTGGACACTCTCTAGAAGAAACCTCTTCCAACCACATCCACCTCCCTCACCTAGAGAGAGGTCACACACAGGTTCATTCACCACCTGCACTGGACAGTAATTTATGTGCAATCCATCTCTATATGACCACCACAGTCAACCGGGAATACAGACTCAGACCTCTCAGAACAAGCTCAGCAATGGCAGTCAGGTCTCACGGTGTTAATTTTCGGAATGCCTCCGAAGCAATTTCCACAGGGATTTTACACATACTCTCTCCCCCCCCTGGCAGAATGGCAGGTCCCCCCAGGATAGACTCACGCTCTGGTTGTCGGGAATGTGTGACAGACAATCCACGCAAGGGTCAACGCAGGTTCGGACAGTTCAGAGGATGTACGAGGGTTTCTCTGCAGGAGTCAGACCCGTTCCCTTCTGGCAGTCCGCGAGTCGAATGGAGGAGGAACCCCCAACACGGCTCATCTCGGCCTTTTATTGCATGCGCCAGGATTGACGCTTGTCACCCATGCGACTGCATGCGTTCCTTCAACGTGTGTGCCTCCCACCATTTGGAAAAACACATGTCCTTCCAAAAAGGACTTAGGTTAAAACATATAATTCACATATCTCAATTAAATTAAAAAAAAAACATTAAACATTCTCTTCATCTTATTACGATGTAATTTTTGCACCTTCCAAACAAACAAAAAATTGATAATTAATAATACTATGCAAACCAATCCATTTATGTGATACATGATGTATATAGTATACGTGATACATTATGTATATAGTAAAAGAAACTATCAACACTCTTTGAAAATTCACATTGAAAAATCTTGTCAACAATAATTTTTATTTTTATTTTTATTGGTTAAATTATAATAACTTTAACTTTAGAAACTAGTGGTAATAATGGTACGTTGTTTTTTTTTTCAATTTTGGATTTTCTTGTTAAAATATCGTTTAATTTTATAAACTCCTATGCACTTTTAAGGGAACATCTTTAAGTACACCATGTAACATTATTTTTATTTTTTGAAATTTTATTTATAAACCAAATTGAAAAGCACAAAATTGTATTAAAAAAATTGAAAAATCATATAAGAATCTTCACTAATTTTTAGTTTACAATGCGAAAAATCATTTATAAATCAAATATTTACGTCGAAAGGCGTACACTTATTGATAATGGGCACATTTAATAGGTTTTTAGTTCTTAATACATTTTCTATGGACGAGATTAAATATGCCTAGAATATTTTTAGTCGTCACAATAAATAAATGGCTCTGATTTCATCCATTAACTTCCTAGCTGTTATAAAGACATCCGCTTATATGTTTACTTTTTTACATTTACCTAATCGTGTTTAAAAATTACTGTGTTCACTAACTTATTGCCACATCTACCTGATTAAAAGATATTAAAGTATTCTCACAGAGTTTCTGCGGACTAACGTTTGATGTCCGCATTTCTGTGCTGGCATTACCAGCGATCACCAATAGTGGTCGCGTTTAACAGCCGTAAGCCGTGCTTTCAACGTTCACCAGCCGCGAATTAGCGACTGTACTAGTTAGAATCATCTCATATTAAGGATATAAAAAATCATATAGAATTATGTCATTTTTGGTCGAAATATAATGTCGAGACTTGTTTAAAACTGATTCAATTTGCCAATAACATAATTTTACTTTTTCCAAAAATATTATTCAATATCATTTTTATATGAATAATTATTTCTTATAAGAATTATGCTTATATTAATAATTATTTCTTATAAAAATTATGTTTTATTAAGATTTTAGAGCAAATGTCACTCAAATTATAATTCAAATTGTCATTAAAATAATTTATTTTGAACTTCTCATCTTTAATTTTTTTTTTTTTTTAATGTTTGAGTCGTAATTTGAGTGGTATTTGGAATTACTAAGTGGAACTTTTTATTTATAAGCAGGTTAACATCATCAAAGACATTCATATATATTTTTTAATGTTTGAGTTGTAATTTGAGTTTTTTTTAATGTTTGAGTTGTAATTTGAGTTGTATTTGGAATTACTAAGTGACAGTTTTTATTTATAACCAGGTTAACATCATAAGAGACATCCATATTTGTAACAAGAGAGCATCTAAGATCGTCTATTGTGTCCATTTGAACGTTAAAAACGAGAGTCTATACAAACTTCTATTTAAATGAGTTACAAAAAGTTATAATTATTTCCTTAACTGTGTTGCAATTGCGGCCTTATGGATGTCAAATCAAGACATGATTGGTGATTTTAAGTGCTTTGACAATACCATGCAAAATAAAAAAGGGGTTGTGTGTTTAGTCTTAATTAAGGTGGCAAGAAAGTCTCATACATACACTTTGGAGAAAAAAAATGGCAAGGCCATCGTCTCCCATAGATTTACAATTAATTATGAATATTTTTATGTTAATAATTAACTATTATTTATGTTTATATGATTTTAATAACTTAATAAAGTATAGTTTTGAATTTATTTTTCTTAATTCATAATAATTAATTAAACAAATTTATACTTAACCCAAAAACAATTTTAAAAATGTATATTTTTTTCATATAAATTTAATAAAAATAAAATAAACAATAGTAAAAATTGGAGAAAAATAACAATGAGAGAAAAAATATTAAAACAAAAAAGAAAAAGTATTAATATTTTACAATATAATACAAATATAGTGGAAAGAATATCAAATAAATTCATTCTACATTACTAGTTTATCTAAAGGCTAGGCAATGCACAATGTACATTGTACTAGTTTGATATTCATTGGGTCTAAAAAGTGAGAAACTATTATTAGTTTTCATAATGACCTTCATTTTTTCATCCCTATTCCAGTTGGAATAGTGTGCAACTTTGTAACGTCCCCTAGCTTAATCGAGGAACATTACTATGCAGAATACAAAAAAATCAAATTTTTTTCCACTAACTCATTTCTCGTAGTATACCAACTACGATTTATACACATTTTTAACTAGATTATGATACCCATAATGAACTGCATCTACAACATTCCAAATGAACATGAATGCAGCTAATAAACTCATTCACAACGACAAATAAATCATTCACATACATAGAATTAAGTAAAACAATTAAACTCATGAAATAATTCAGAAAATAGATAAACACTTATGTTTTAAAATACTTGTGCAACCAACTATTTGGGAAGGATGTTACACCCAACCATAGAATTTCTATTCTAAATATCAACAACATGTCACCCTCGAGCTGTGGATAGGAATCCACAAAACAAGGGTGCCTCTCATAGTCCACTCATAATTCAATATATCACAACCCACAACTATCGCAAATTTCCTCCACCTCTCTTCCTCTTGACCCGCCCAACCCAAGGAATGTACCTCTTCATTTCTCTCAGTCTACCAAATGCCCCATTCTTTTATCAAGGTCTCTATGACACAGGTAACGAAGAATATCTCTATTGGGAACTCAAGGGAACTCATTGCCAAGAAAACCACCAACAAAAATAGTAGCAATCATTCGCTGCTGCAGTTCAACTCTCCTAGGAGTTCACTCCTCAGGCCTAACAACCTGACTCTTCAATTTCTAGCTCCAAAATTCTCTAGCATGCTCCAAAATTTGCCCAACCTTCTTGCTCCATCTTTGGTGCTCTCTTTTTCTTTCTCTCCCCTCCCGTTCATGCAAAAAACTCCCTATACAAACTGCTTGTTCTCCCCCATACAAATTTCCTCTATTTTCCTAAGACAATTGACTACTCAGTTTTCTCAATGTTGATTATAATGCAACCTTATGCTTCCAATAACTATGGGATATGACTCTCACACCCTCCCTCTTACATGATTTTAATGATTTGGCTCTCATACACTCAAAAAAAAATAGAAGTTACCCCCAAATGATAATAAAAATTAAGAAATCTGGGTTTGAATGAATACCAATAAACCATTTCCCCCTTGGACCCCTCTCAGACACTCCCAGTCATTCCCCTCTCTCTTCTAGATTAACCGCCTCCCATCTCTGTCCATATTCCCAACAATTGGAATCACATTACTTTTATTAAAACTAGAGAATACATTTCACATATTACATCACTTGGCCATAAACACATTCATATCTACATTACACATTAACTAAAATGGGGATTATATTGGGGATGTTACATTCCCCCTCCTCTACAATTTTTCACTGTTCTTGCTGCACAACACCATGCTAAAATACATATACAAATTTACATCACTATACTTAGAAAATAAAATTTTGCAATATGTTTTCTCTCCAACAATAGTCCCAACCATAATCTCTCGTTCTTCTCAACCTGCTGACCCAAGAAATGTAGCCCCTTCACTGCCTTCAGTCCATTGGACTGCACCATTATTTTATCATGGATATCAATGAAAGAAACCAAGAATTCTAAGATATGTCTCTAGAACTCTAGTTGCTAAAAAATGGAGTCTTGCATTTTTAGCTTCTATTTTTATCAAAATTGACAAAAAATACAGTTATTCCTCCCGAATAGTGTCTATGTGCTCCCATGTTGCATCTTCAAGACCATAGTAGGTCCAATGAACCTTTACCGACCCTATGGATTTGTTCTAGAGCACTTTGACTTTCCGGTCCAGGATGCGTACTGGTTCCACCTGAAAATCCCCTTCGCGTTCCACCTGGATAATAGTAAAATCAATTATGTGGTTAGGGTCAAACACATATTTCTTTAATAATGATACATGAAATACATTATGCATTTTCATGGATGCAAAAAATGCTAACCTGTATGCAACTAGCCCTATCTTCTCTAATATTTTGAAAGGCCCACAATATCTTGCTTCCAACTTTGGGCAACAACCTAATCTTATAGAACATATTTTCGCTTTCACTTTTAGGAAAACATGCTCTCCCATTTTAAAATCTCAAAAAGCTCTATTCTTGTCTGCATAATTTTTCTTCCTGTCCTAGGCATCCTTTAGATTTTTCCTGATCCTTGTCATCTACTCTTCCATTTTCTTTAACAAATATGCCCCAATGACATCTTTGTCTGTTGGATTATCCCAACTCACTGGCATGTTACACTTCCTTCCATACAATGCTTCAAATGGGATCATTTTTAATGAAGCATGATACCCATTATTGTAAGAAAACTCTACTAAGTGGATGCAGTACTCCCACTTCGATGATTGGTCCATCACATACATCCTAAGCATGTATTCAATTATCCTATTGGTCCTCTCTGTTTTCCCATCTGAATCTGGGTGATACGATGTAATAAGATTCATATTTGTCCAAAATCCTTTGAACAAACTTTGCCAACATTTGGATGTAAACTTGGAATCTCTATTTGAAGCTATTTCCTTAGGCACTCCATGTATCCTGACAACTTCCTTCATGTAGATGTCTACAATATTTTCTACCTTGTGTGTTGTCTTCACATGAATAAAATTTGTTGCCTTAGTCAATTTGTCCACCACCACCATGATGGAATCACGTTACTTCACTTTTTTGGGTAGTTTTGTAATAAAATCTAATGTGACCACTTCCCACTTTTATTCTAGAATGAACAATGGTTGTAGCAACCCCGTTGGATGCTTGTGCTCTGTCTTTAACTTTTGGCACTGTTACAAATATATTTGTCACCTTGAAACTCAGAGGAAGACATGATAAAGTGACACAACCATTTTTCCTAAGAATTAAGCCCTTTTGAGGGGTGTCATTCCTCACACAACTAGCAACACATGATGTGTCTCTAGATGCTAGTGTTCAACCCACGATGCCCCAATCCGATGTAATTTCTATATGATCGAGGAAAATCTCTGGTGATTCTAGTCAGGGATATTCAATACATTCGAGGAAATCAAGGATAGATGAGATGTCAACTCATCTCATTCAAGAACTCCATTTCACTTAGAGTCATGGATAATTTATGGAGGCTTAGTCATCTCCTTCCATTACTCTATAAAAATAAAGACACTCTATGATAGAGGAGAGAGAACTAAGAGTACAGTTACACTACTAGAATATAAAGGGGCTTCATCATCCATCTTCTTTCTTGAAAGTTGGCCTTAACTTGAGAGAGGGCCAACGAGGAGTTAGAGCCAAGGGTTCCAAAGAGGCTTGCATAGAGAATCCAGGCTTATGGTAAACTTGATGTAATGTTCTCTACTTTTGATTAATATGGATCAATATTGTTTCCCCCTTTCAATGCTTATTTAATCAATGATTATGTCTTTCTTATGAAAGTTTAGTCTCTCATTGAGTAGATTAAAATAGATCTAGTTAAAATTTGCTTCCTTTAGATTGGTTATATTGGAGAAAGGTGCTTCTTATCTTTTTTGTGAAGGTGAAAGGGTGATAAAGAGCCGGAGAAGGATCTTGAGAGTTGTGTCATCCAAGGACATGTGAGGACAAACTTAGTAAGTAAGGTGCACTTTCCTTCCATTCTCGAAACACAATAGGATAAATTTGATTGATTTAGGGTGTAACATTATTATTTTCTATCTCTCTGTCTATCTTGGATCAAGGGTAGATCCAAGGGAACTCTAGTAAGTCAGTTGACTAGAATCCTTCCTAACAATCACTCTAGACACCATTCTATGTAGTTATCTGCTTCTTTCTTCATTTTCGACTAAAAGTATTGGCCCCTTACAAATGTAATGGATTTTTGATATCCTGAATTCCCAACACATGGCACATTGTGTATTTTTGTCAGCACTCTATTTTTCATCTCTATGGAATTTGGTACATACACCTTACCTCTGTACAAGAGGATTCCATCCTCTTTTAATTCATAATTTTTAAATTTCTACTATAAATTGCCTTCTTGTAAGTTTTCCTTTATTTGTAAATAATGTTGATCTAAATTTGCTCCATCAAGAATTTTATCTTTTAAATCTTTCTTGTACATGATGATGGATTCCATATGCATATCATGAGATCTTATATTGAGTGCATCAACCACCATGTTTGATTTCAAATTCACACTCACTAATAAATTCCATCCATCTAGTTTGTCTGACATTTAATGTTGGTTTTCTAAACAATTGTTTCAAACCAAAATCGTTTGTCCTTAGCTAAAATATCCTCCCCATGAGGTAATGTCTCCACATTTTTAATTCTTGTACAATGGTTGCTAACTCTAGATCATGTGTAGAATAATTACTATCACGCTTTTTTAGTTTTCTAGACTCATATCATACCACATGATCCTTTTGATTGAGGAATCCACCGAGCCTTTCCTTGTACAAATCCATTCACACTACAAATTCTCCATCTGGATATGCAATATTTAATATGGGTGCACTTGTCAAAATATCTTTCATCTATTGGAAACTTTCTTCACATTTTGGAGTCCATTTAAATTTAACTCCCTTCTTTTGCAAAGACGTGATTGGACTTGCAATATTTGAAAACCCCTTTATGAATATTCGGTAATAAATAACAAGACCCATAAATGATCTAACCTCTGTCACATTTCCTGGATTTGACGATCCTCTAATGTTATCTATCTTCTCGATATCAAATGCTATTCCATTTCTGAAACAATATGCCCCAAGTAGTGAATCATCTTTTGATAAAATATGCACTCACTTTACTTGGAATATAATTTATGCTCCTTTAAAACCTTTAGCACCATTCTTAAATGCTTCTCATGCTCCTCCTCAGACTTAGAGTATATAAGACTATCATCTAAGAAAACAATTACAAACTTGTCTAGGTACTCCTTGAACACTCCATTCATCAGACACATAAAAACAACTGGGGCATTTGATAGTCCAAATGGCACTATTGTAAATTCATAATGCCCATACCTTGTTCTGAATGCTTTCTTGTTGATATCATATTCTCTTATTCTCACTTGATGATAACTTGATCTCAAGTCAATCTTGGAAAATATTCTTGCACCTTTCAACTGATCAAATAGATCATCAATCCTTGAAAAATTATATTTGTTCTTTACAATGACCTTATTTAGATGTTTGAAATCAATACATAGCCTTAATTTTCCATATTTCTTCCTCACAAAAATAACTGGGGCTCCCCAAAGTGATACACTTGGGTGTATATACCCCTTCTTCAAAAGTTCTTCAAGCTGCATTTGCAACTCTTTCAATTCTAGTGTGCCCATTCTATAATGTGTCTTGGACACTATGGCAATTCCCGACACCAAATCAATAGAGAAATCAATGTCCCTATTTGGTGGTAATCCTGGGATTTCCTTAACAAATCTTCAAAATATTTTAAGAATGGATGGTATTCAATACTTGCCACTTTATCTCTTGTTTCCTCGTCCATATGGGCTGCAAAAGTTTGAAATCCTTTCATGAAAATCCTTTTCAGTTGCATGGCTGAAATTTATCTAACAAGCACACCTCTTGGAATGCCTTGAATCTTGCATTGTTGTCCTTTCTCATCAAGACATGTTATTGTATTTTTGTAACAATCTAGGACAACATGGTGTTTTTCCAACCAATCGATGCCAATTAGACAGTCATGTGAACCCAAAGGTATGGTGTTCACATCTACTTTTGTGTTGAGTTCATTCATGTCTTTTGGGAAATCTTTAACCAACTCATTGATCTTCCTCTTAGCCCCTATGGATAACTGAACTAACCAAGATTTTTTATGCTACTTTGTAAGTGAAATATTTCAACAATGTTAGAGTTTCTGTAACTATGGCTAGCTCCAAAATCAATTAAAATTTCTATGGGTTGGTTATCAATCTTACCTTCCACTTCAATCATGGGGGATTGATATCTTGCTTTCTTGTTGTGCAAGGATGCATAAATACTAGGCATTCTTCCTTCCATGCCTTCCACTATTTCAACCTCATGTATGTTGTGGACCATCCTCATTCTTTCACCTTTGTAAGGGAAGCCCCTATATAAGTGATTCCCCTCACATCCCCAACATTGTATAGACTGTTTCCTTGGTCTTTTTCCAAATTAATCTACTGTCTTGTGCTCAATTTGGGTTGACTGACCTTGCCGATTTGCTTGGGAGTTATTTTTGAAAAAGGGTGGATTAAAACATTTTTTCCTTTGATCCCTCTTTCTTTTCATCTTTTCATTCCAATTCTTTTAGAAGACTGACTTCCCTCTACTATGCTCATAGAGATGATTTTCCCTCCTTATGGATTTCTCCAAATTCCTAGGGTTATCATATTGTCTCTTGTCATTGTAGAAAGAGGGTAACCCACTAAGAAACCTTCTTATTTTGAATTTCTCATCATTTACAAAATCCACATAATTCAATAACTCAAAGAACCTCTTCTCATATTCATCCATTGTCATGCTTCCCAACTTGAGTTCAAATAACTCTTTCATCTTCCTCTAATAGTAATGCTCAGAAAAATATTTCTCTTGGAAATATCCTTTGAACTTCTCCCATGATAGCCTCTTCTCATCAATATACTTGGATTTCTTAAGCTGATTCCACCACATGGATTCCTTTCCTTGCAAGTGGTAGGTTGTAATTATTGTTTCTACCCTTGAGGGGTAATCATGCAGCCATAAATATTTCTTCGTTTCCAACAACCAGGCCTCAACCTCTTATCCCTTCCTATGCTCACAATTGAAATTTGGTGGCTTGATCTTCCTAAGTTCACATTGCAAGTTGTCTCGCTTAGACCTTCTCCTTTGTTTACTGACAGAAGACACACTAGGGATGTTTCATGGACCTAAACTTCCATGAGATATTCTAGTGGATTTCCTTGTAGAGTGATGGTGCCTCCTCATGCTTCTTGACCACATTACATTCCTTTGATAAACTCTTCTATTATGGGACATGGATGTTTCCACTTGTATAGCAATATCTTCTTTCTTTGTTCCATAGCATTTATTTCCTTTCCTCTATAGCATATTCAAAATTTGAAGTATCTCTTCCTGATCCTTCATAATATTCTCATTATCTACCCTATAACTCTACACTTCTCTATGTAGTCTTCTCATAGTCACAGTCTCCCTCCTGTCTCTTCTTCCATTAGTATTTGTCTCACAATCTCCCATGCTGACATGTAGCCCTACAATTTCCTATTCATGACTGTAGGAACCTTGGGCATCTTCCATTGATATGGTTCTCATAGAGGAACCAAATTACCTTCCCGAACCTCTAAATTTTGCAAGAAAATGTGCATGAAAATAAATTTATGTTAGACAAAAATATAAACATACCCAATTCTGGAAAAGAATGCATAAATTTTTATTCTCTTTAATGCCATCGATCATCTTATTTTGAGTTGAATGCAAAATTTACTACTCAAATTAATTTTCTAGGTTCATATATGGATTCTCCTCCTCAAGTCCTTTCCATTGAATATTCATTTTCCCAATTATGATTTTCGAGCATAAAGTTATGGTCTTCAGAATTTTTGACTGGTTATTGCTGATATGGAATTGATTTTTATTCTTGGTCACCAGGCCACTACTCACCAGGGAAATACATACCCCTTATCTTGCTTCTATACACTTATAATTTATTCTGGTTGGCGGTGTTCAACCATTGGGTCATTGGGCACATGGTAAATACTTCCCTTTCTCCTTGTGGAACTTCATTTCCAGGTCAGTATATCAGGCCACTGAGAAAGGTTTCCCCCTCCCATCAAGGAACTTCAGTTCGACCTTGGTATATTCCATTGGGAAATGATTCCCTCTCCCCTCATAGAACATCCATTCGATCTCGATCCAATCCACCTCCCCATTGGGAAACAATTCCCCTCCCCTCATGGAAATTTTGTTTAACTCTTGTATGGTCCATCATGCCACTATCCACCAGGTCAGTGGGAAATTATCCCCCCTCCCATTGCATAAATTCGATTTGAATCTAGTACGGTCCACTGACCATTGGGAAAAACACCCACGAATCTACTTCCTAAGTGATTTCTGGTCTGGTGAATGAATTTTCTTGTGGGAGATTGACCTCTAAACCACTATTCCAACGACACATGACATTGCAATAGACCTATCTCATGGATAGAACTGGTATGTATGGTGGATTACTTGGCACTTACTGGGCATAAGGGCTGGGTGTTGGGAAAAACACCCACAAATCTACTTCCTAAGTGATTTCCAGTCTGGTGAATGACTTTTCTTGTGGGAGCTTGACCTCTAAACCACTATTCCAATGACACATGGCATTGATATAGACATATCTCATGGAGAAAACTGGTATGTATGGTGTATTACTTAGCACTGACTGGGCATAAGGGCTAGGCATTGAGCTGACAACCAATAAATTACTCTATGCATGATCTTTGTTGGGTTACATGACTCTCCATGCTTCACACACAAGTAATAAAGGGTTCAGTGGTATTTACAAACAGGTAACATGAATCCCTTTCCCATGCATGTGGGATACATAATGCAGTTCACAGATCAATGACTGGGAATCCATGCAGAGGATCGATTGATGGTTGTTGAGTATGAGTTTTCTGGGAGTCATAACTTTCGATCTTGATGCCCAAATAAAGCAAATGATGGCTCATTTGAAATCCAAGGCCATGGGGATTATATTGGTCATGGCTTCGATTGCTGGAACAATAGTGTTGAACCACAATAGTCTCTTCTTTGATCTAGTCTTGTAGTAATAATCCCCCCCCTCCCCCCCCCAAAAAAAAAAGAAAAAATCTCAACCAAACAACTTCTTGCTGTCATGTAGCAAGATTTTGTAGGCCCAATGCTACAACCTTCTACTCTGATATCTTATTGTAATTTACGTCAACTTAACCGGGGAACATTACTACGCGAAATACACACAAACATTGAAAATTTTCTGCTAACTCATTTCTTGTAGCTTACTAGCTATGATTTATACATTTTTAACCAGATTCTGATACCCATAATGAACTTCATATACAACATTCTAAATGAACATGGATGCATATAATAAAATCATTCACAATAGAGAATAAACCATTCACATACATAGAGTTAAGAACAATAATTAAACTCATGAAATAACTCATAAAATAGATAAACACTTATCTTTTAAAATGCTTGTGAAACCAACTACTTGGGAAGGATGTTCCACCCAACCATAGACATTCTATTCTAAATCTAAATAGCAAGTCACCCATGAGCTCGGGATAGGAATCCACAAAAGAAGAGTTCCTCTCACAATCCACTCACAATTCAATATCTCACAACCCACTAGTATTCTCCTACAACTATCTCGAATTTCCTCCAGCTCCCTTCCTCTTAACCCACCCAACCTAAGGAATTTACCCCTTCACCTCTCTTAGTCCATTGGGCATCCCATTATTTTATTAGGGCCTCTCTGGCACATGTAACCAAGAATATCTCTACTGGGAACTCATGGGAGCTCACTACTAGGAAAATCACTAGCAAAAGAAACAACAATCACTTGTTGCTACAATGCAACTCTCTCTGGAGTTGACTCCTCAATCCTAACAACTTGGATATTCAATTTATAGCTCTAAAATCCTCTAGCATGCTCCAAAATTTGCGTATCCTTCTTGGTCCATCATTGGTGCTATCTTTTTCCTGCTCTCCCCTCCCGTTCATGCCAAAAACTCCTTGTAAAAACTACATGTTCTCCCTCATACGAATTTCCTCTATTTTCCCAAGAAAATTGAATGCTCACTATGTCCAATGTCGATTGTATTGTAGCCTCATGCTTCCAATAACTATGGGATATGACACTCACCCACCCTCTTACACAATTTTAATGATTGAGCTCTCACACACTCAAACAAAAATAGAAGTTACCCCTAAATGATAATACAAATTTAGAAATCTAGGTTTGGATTAATACCCATAAACCATTTCCCCCTTGGATCCCTCTTAAACACTCCAAGACATTCCCCTCCCTCTTTTGGATTAATTATCCCCCATCTCTATCCATATTCCCAACAACTGGCATCACATTAATTTTATTAAAATTAGGAAATATATTTCAAATATTACATCTCTTGGCCATAGCCATATTCATAACCACATTATACATTGATTAAATTGGGGATTATACTAGTGATGTTACAAACTCTTCGGTCATAGCTTTTCTCACCAAAATTCCATGATCAATAACCTCTTGAATTTGATTCCCCATTAATAAACATCAATATTGATTTTAACATAGAATGAATAAAATTCTAGTTAATTGTTGTACACATATGAAAATTAAATCAAAGAAATAACTAATTTACAATATGATCTACAAATAATAAATAACTTACATTGAGGTCCTCAATGGATGAGCATGATCCCATAAATATGGAACATGATAATGATGAATGAATTTTAGAAAAAAAAAGCTTGTTGTGCTTATGTCTCTTCAATTGTAAAATCGAAACATCTTCCAAGTCATTTGAAGGAATTAGGTCATCAATATGATTTCAAATATATATTCAATTGGTGAGTGCACTCACTTGGAGGAAAACCTTGAACTCATAAAGGAGATGTGCCTTAATACTAATGATGATATGAAAATCATAAAGTAAGTTCAAGATATAAGAATGGCATAATAAGTCTTATTTATGCATTACACTAGAATATCATCATACAAAAGTTAGGTATTCACCTCGTAGCTTGTAGGAAAAAGGTGTTAGTGAAGATTGCATGATGTTTAGCAAGAACCATAAGGATAAATTTGATAAACAAATGAAGAGAAAGGATGAAATTATAATCAATGCAAAATAATCTCTGTGGCTGGAAAATCCATCATTCATAGGAATGGAGTAAAATAGAACCAAAAGGAAATTATCTCAAAATGCACACGAGTTGTAGGCATAAGTTGACAAAAAATACCTCTCTATAGGGTACAATTAAGATTCCAAATCATACAAGATCTCCAATTTAGAAAAGAAAGGCATTGTTAGAAATGAGCGATGATAATGTGGATTCATCCCATTGGTCCTAGTTCCAAGCTCATGCATATTTGTATTTCCAAATTTTAATATATATGGAAACCAAATCATGCTTGCATTTACATATAGGTCAACGATGTCATGTGGATTCATGAGAGAGCATGTTGGAATTCATTGGTATCACCATCGTCATCATTACTATCTTTTTCATCATGTATTAATAAAAAAAATCAAGTAACTAGATTATGCAAGTGAACTATGAAAGCAAAATCAAAATGAGATGAATCCTACTTTCACATTGTTAGAATTCATGGGTGTATTACACATATAGTAAAACAAATTCAAGAAAAAGTGGCGGTGTTAAGAAACACCATTATAGCATGAACACATAATATAGAATACCATCAAATGTCAAATTTTCACCATATAGATCAATCTGAGTGATCATCAATTTATATTTGAGCATGAAACCAATATCTTTTAAACTAAGGTTTATTTGGTCAATTTATATCACCCAAGGTGGCCCCAAAGTGGTTAGACAATCCACATTTCCTAGATTATTTGCAAGTATTTAGTTACAATAAACTTGTTCGGGACCACTTTAGTTGCTCTAATTTTCCTAATTGACACCCCTTAGTTTATTGGTCAAATTCTCCATCGATCCACTGATTGACACCAAAATACACCCATTGATGTCCAAGAATTTGGTTTAACCATAGATTTCAACATCCCCATTTAAAACACTTCTTGGAGGAAGGAGGTGGTATTATCTTAGCACACCCCCCAAATGAAAACTTCTTGAAGCCAAAGAAAAGGAAAAAGTTTAACAAGATCCAACTCTCTCATTAAATTTGAAAATATATTAACAATCTAATGATATATCTTTCCATAAACAAGAGTTATCACATTCTCTTGACTAATTATTTGAGGTAATTTCCCTACAACTCAACATGCTTCATTGTGCTATGTCTAATGATATTTTGGGCCACTTGTATTACACTTTGGTTGTCACAATACACTATAGTTGATTCCTTTTGAGGAAAACCAAGCTCATTGATTAAGTTGTGAGTCAAAATTGCCTCAATTTCAGCTTTTGTTGCTCCTTTGTATTCAACTTGAACAATCGATAAGGAGACAACCTATTTCTTTTTACATGACCAAAAAATCATACTTGATATAAAATGAAAGACATATCCAAAAGTTGACTTTTTTTCATCCCCATCACCAACTTAATAAAAGTCTTTAGTTGATTCTAATATATGTTGAAATACCTAAGGTCAAGCTAATAAGTACCTTTCATACACTACATAGTAATTTTTGAGACCTTCAGATGGATCCCTTTTGTATCATGCATGAACCTAGATTTGAAACTAATATGAAAGGAAATATTAGGTCTATTATGAGTCAAACAAATAAGGCTTCTAACAACTTGTATCAATATAGTAGCATCATCTTTTGGAGAATCGTGTTACCTAGTCAACTCAACTCTCGATTGAAATATAATAGAATATAGCTTATAATGTTCCATTTTAAGTCTTTTAAATATCTCCAAAGCATACATTGGTTGAGAAATGAAGATACCATCATCCAACTACATAACTTGGATGCCAAAAAATAAATATGGTAGATTGAAGTCACTGAGTATGTAGGTTTCCACAGTTACTCATAATCAAAGAAATCATTTCTGAATAAAACTGTGTGTGAGGTTTCAAAACGTCCAATGTTTCGAGTGGACACTCCACCCATCATCAGGGACATAAGAAGCTAATATGATTGGAAAAGAGTGTCGAGGCTTGTTTATATAGAAGAGGAAAGATCAATAGTCGTTACAGGAGAGAGGAAAGCAATTGGACAGAAATGGTAAAAATAATAAAATAAAAAATTATTAGAGGTAGTCGTTGAGATCAAAGATAATGGTTAGAAATGGTCAAAATGATGAAATAATAGATTAATAGAGGTATCCATTGAGATTAGGGTTAAAATGGATAATGGGTAGAATGGAGAAAATAATAATAGAAGAAATGATATTAGGGTTTGTAAAAGATAACATATAGATAGGGAGAAATTAATAACGAAAAGATATGGATAAATTAATTAAGAAGTTTGTAAAATGGTAATATTAAAAAATTAGTATATTAGGAATTCAATAAATAAAAAGGGTTTTTGATGGGATAATAAAAGAGGTGATGCCTATTTTATTATCCCGTCAAAAATCCTTTTATTTACTAAATTCCTAATATACTAATTTTTGAATATTACCATTTTACTAACTTCTTAATTAATTTATCACTATATATCCGTTATTAATTTCTCCCTATATTTACATTATATTTTACAAACCCTAATATTATTTATTCTATTGAATCATTGTTTTATCCATTCTACCCATTTTATTTTACCTCCTCTATGATTATCCATTTTAATCCTAATCTCAACGAGTACATCTAATAATTTATTATTTTATTATTTTTACTATTTCTATCCATTTTCTTTCCTCTTTTATATAAAAAGACCTCAACACTCTTTTTCCAATCATATTATATTCTTATGTAGCTATTGATGGATGAAGTGTCCACTTGAAACGTTGGACGTTTTGAAACCTCACACACAGTTTTATCCATAAACAACTTCTTCTATATTGAAGTCAGTCATTTCAAATATATCTTTCAATTTTTAGTTCAGACAAAAAATTTAGTCACCATTATTTATAGTAATGATCAAGTCATTCACATGAAACAAAATTAAAATAAGTAAATTCATACGTGGAACATAAATACTATGATCTAATTCAAAATGCTTGAAACCTAGTTGAGTAAATAAGTTATTGATATTCTTATACCATGCTTGAGGTGATTGTTTCAATCCATATAAAGATTTTTTTAGTGTGCATACAAGATACTAGTCTTTCATGAAACTATGTGGCTTATCCATATATATCTCCTTAGTGATACAACCATGTAATAATTCACTCTTCACAGATTCCATCTAATGTAGTACTTCCTAACCAAAATTAACAGCGGGAGCAATAAAAATTCAAATGTAATTCATTTTGACAATAGGAGCAAAGGTATTCATGTATTTAATAAATCCCCATTAAAAAAAATCTTTGCTACCAAGTGAGCCTTATTCCTCTCAACAACACTGTGTAATGTTAACTTGGTCCTAAAGATCCATTTTCATTTTACCACATTTTTCTCTTATGGATAGGGAACCATTTTCCAAGTGTTATTCTTCCATAAGGAATTATCTTTTTAGTATTAGATTTTTTCCATTCACACCTATCACGTGAATTTGCATACATCTCAAGTTCACATGTCTCTATCACACACTCTATGAGTGTAACAATACCTTTTTTTTTTTTTCCCATGGGTCCTCTTGGAATCAATCACATGACCCACATCATAATTTACATATAAATTAATCATGTTTGTTATCCATTTAGGATAATGAACCTCCCTGAAAAATTATATCCTTGCAACCCATTCATCATGAACATACCTATCCTTATTGTCAGTTGATTCACAAAAAAAAATTCATCCTGTAGTCGATTCAACATCATAAATCTGACTAGAGGTTGGTTATGATACTCTGGTCAATATAAAAATTGGGCTAGTTGGTTTAGAATTTAGAATAGTTGATTTAGAAATACTCAATGGTTTGGTCATGTCATTGTTGACACTTAAAATTGCAATGATGAATACTGCTCACAAATGATTGCCAAGCTCTATTATTTATTTATAATAAATAATAATAAACTAGTAGGTGGGACCCCCTTATAGATTAGTGGCGTTAGGATGGATGTGTTACACTTATATCTTTGTTTTCTGCTATAATGATACCAACATCGTCTTCTACAGTTGATGATTTAGGTCATGGTTTTATTCATTATGGCGACATAAGATGGTTGGTTAAATGTGGTATGGCTAGATGGTTTTGATAATCACTCACAACTTATCACAGTACTATGGATAAAAGGTTTTTTTTTTATAGGTCTTATGTTATGCATTAAACATTGTTGATTATTTTATATATGATTTCATGCAAAAGGATGATGGGAGCTTAAACAAAAAGAAAAAAAAAAAACTATGAATAATCCCTAAGGTTGTATGTGTTTGAAGGATGTATAGACCTTGCTGCTAGACTTATTCACTTTGATTAAATGATTATGTGTGAGGCATATATGGTAATGTTATAGCATATGATTGTTGTTAAATGATTTTGAAATGACTTAGGGTGACACACTGTGTAATGGATATAGAAATGGATATGTGTTTGATTTAATGATTGATGTTATGATGGATGGGCGGGCTTGTACATTGAATTGAATGGGGTTGGGGAAGGAAGCGACGTGCATTTACTGCATGTCACTCAAACAACCCTCGAGCCTGTCACCCTAGCCATACTTGCATTTGGTTTTTTGGCTTTTGTGGTTGTGGATGCTCCATGATTTATGGTTGTGAAAGAAAATACATTCCAACTCTTTCCCTCAAGAAAGATTTTCCAGGTGTGGTTCCTTTATTTTTCATCCTTGATGGTTCCTCTGTGTTATGAATCAATTATTTGGCTCATAATTGCATGAGGTATGTGTTTTTCTTAAGTTTTCAACTGTGTATCAGTGTTGTGCTTATGGTTTCTTCTATGAATACTCTAGACTATTAAGTTTTAAATAAAAGCATTGGATATTCTTATTGTAGCATGTGCATTGGTTTATTGGTTTAAAACATGTTCGGTCAACTTGGGTTTTTGGTCTGGTTCTCTATGGAAAATTATAATTAGGGTTCTACAACTAGTCTTGGTTTTAAGTTGTTGTCACTCCTTTTCGTCTTGGTGGTTGTTATGTTTCATTCCTTCGGGTTGCGATGTAGACTATTGAGAGTTTCCCTATTCTTTCTTTGTTTTGGTCGAGCTTGAGCTATCTTCTATCATGGCATTTCCTTCACTATCACTATGGCTGGAAAGCATTGCACAATCAGGTCTTGGGCATCACCCAAAATTTTAAATGGAAGTTAGTTATGTTTTGGTTGATCACGGGACGTGCTCGGGCATTCTCCCCACAATGTTGTTTAGATTTGTTCTCTCGTTCTCCATTGGAGGCAACTGACTATCACATTTTGGTAACCCTCATTATCAAAATTTTGGTTAAGATTGTGTCTCCGTAGAGATTTGAATATAAAGGGCACAAGCTCTTTGTGTCTTCAAAGACTCTTCCTTGATTGAGCCATCTCTTGCTACTTCTCTGCAATAATTTAAAAACAAAAGAGGGGGTGAGATTTCTCTACATCCCTGAGGAATTTTTCATTTTGGTCGAGCTATTTGTTGTGTTAAACCCTAACATGATATTGGTCTCGTTTCAATCCCGTCAAGAGTAAAAGAGACACCCATGTGTGACTGGCTTGTTGAGCATGACTTGGTTTTGGTCTATCGAGCACAACTTGGTTATGTTCCTTGTTGGGCATTTATTTTGAAAGTGTTGATTAATTGGGTTGGTTTTCATTGATTTCAACCCTTGAAGAAAGTCCAGTAGAAAATTCCATTAGCACAAAGGTTTGGGTAATGGACCCAATTTTGTTTGATGGATAATGGTATGAGTTTTGATATATTTGTAGGTAAGACTATTATATATGAATAGTACATGTCATGCCATTTCCGGTGGTACGTGGAACATCACATAACTCCTCATGGTTAGATATTTATGGCCATGTGAAGTTGGAGAACTCTCATGAGTCATCTAGAAGCCCCAAAAGGTCAAAGTAGTCAAAGTAGTTGCAAAGAATAAATTATTTAAATAATAAAGTGAAATGATGAGTGTACTATAATTCAAAGTGGATGCAAAAGAAATTATTTAAATAATAAAGTTAATGGAGAACTTACTAACTATGGAAAGTGGTTAAGCTAAGTGGACAAGTGGTTAGAAGTGGGTTAACCCTAAAATAAGGAAAGTGGGTTAATATGGTCAAAGGGTAACCCCTTGAGGAAGCTACATGAAAGTATAAATAAGAGGAAAGGCTCTCTCATTTAATCACACTTGAACACATTGAATATATATTGTTGTGTAAGGCTTATTGCAAGTACTCATTGATACATATGAAGTTGTGAAAGTATGAGGTAGCACGAAGGGTTTACGGCGAAAGTTTCAGAATTGCAGCGAATACTAAAAAACCCTAATTTCTTAGGTGTACACGGGCTAACAGTGTATTAGGGTGCACACATACATCGGCTAATAGTGTATTAGGGCGTGTACATGAGGTTAAAGCCACAAAAACTTGAGAAGATGAAGATGCCGAGGTTTTAGATTCTGAAATCAAGCTCCTAGGAAGGTCCACAGTGATTAGATACATCAGATTTATCCATTGGTTCAAAAGGTATGTCTTATTTCTATGAGTAGTTGGATTTTGATGTATGCATGAGAAATGGTTATGGAGATTTGAGGATTCTCCCTAGAGAGATTAATGGCTGCATGGGATCTTCTGTATAAGTCATATCTACAGAAATATAGTGTTGGTTTAATCAATATTTATCATTGATACTTCTTGTTAGAGTTGAGGCACATCTTGTATTTCTTGGCATATGACTAAGGGTTTTTGTGGTACATGGTTGAGATCTTGTATTTGTGAAGTGGTTGATGTATTGAGAGGCTGAATATTAGAAAGGGCTTGATGTATAGATTATGTGAGGGTTATTATACTTGTTCATGATTACACACACTTATATGGCACATGACTAGAGAGAGATATAGAGTTTTTGGGTAAAGGTTATGTATGAGGATGCATGAACATGGTACAGTTACAATATGGATACAGTGACAGGTTGCATATCTATGTGAAAGAAGTTGTAGAGGATTAGAAGTTTTCAAAAGGTATAGATAGGCTTCATAACAGAGAGGACACATACATATGTAGGCTATTGTGTAGATAGGGCGTGTACATATGCATGTTGCAGAACTACAATTCACGTATCCCTAGTTTCATAAGGCATACCCAGGCTGCATAACAAGCAAGACATGTACACACATAGGATGTTGTATAGATAGGGTGTGTACATACGCATGTTGGAGAACTACATGTCACATATATTTTGTATTTGTTTGATACATGTTCAATTCAGGTACAAATTTATTGTAGGCTAGTTGCACAGGTTGGCTGCAAGTTAGTGGTATAGGTTGGTACAATTTTACAGTGGTATATCTCACAGTGATTGTGTGACAGTGGTTCCATCATTCTACTTCTACTTCAGGGCAGTTGGACAGGTGGTTGTAGCCACCTTCCAGTTGTAGTTAGAGAACATAGGGAGTTGTAGTCTCCTTCTGGTTGTAGCCAGAGAATTGGGGAGTTGGAGCTCCCCTCAGGTTTTACCTGAGAAACTAGGGGGTTGGAGCCTCCTTCCAGTTGCAACTGGAAAACAAAGGAAGTTGGTTCTTCCAATGAATGTAATTCTTAAATACATATAAGAAAAATAATTATGTGGTTTTCTCTCTCTTTGGGTTTCCACGTAAAAAAATTGGTGTAGTGTGTATGTGTATGATTGCTCATTTGTTCATTGTTTGTTTACTCTGCAACTATTGGATGATAATGATACATTGATATAACACTCACATTTTTTGATTAAAAATGATTGAATTTCTCTATTACTAATTCACCCCCCCCCCCAATCAGTAATCCAAGAATTGGTATCAGAGCATGTTCCTTCAAAAATCAGTTTAACCACTGAAAGGTAGATCATGGAGAGAAACAACATGTATAAAAATGGAATACCATAGTTTGATGAACACAAGTATTMTTTTTGGAGAAGAAGTATGAAAACATATATACAGGCACATGGATTTGAAATTTGGCAATCAATTGTAGATGGATACAAAGAACCAGTAGTTCCACCAACAAATGAAAGAGCAATAAAACTTGGTCAAAATAATTCCAAAGACACAAATTCACTCTTGAATGGTCTTTGTGAATAGATATACACCAAATTTATACATTGTAAATACGCTAAAGATATTTGGGACAAGATTCAAATTATTTATGAAGGAGATTCAAAAGTCAAAGAAACAAAGATTCAAACTTATAGAGGTTAGTTTGAACAACTAAAGATGAAGGAAGATGAGAATATTGCAGCTTACCTCTTACGAGTCGATCAAACAATAAATGAAATCATAGGATTGGGATAAGAAATTAAAGAATCTGTAATTGTTCGAAAGGTGCTAATATCTCTTCCTATGATATTTGATCCTAAGATATCAACACTAGAAGAAATAGTATATCTAGACTCAGTAAGCATGAATGAACTACATGGAATATTCATAGCATATGAAATGAGAAATGAACAGGAAAATCTAGATATAAAAGAAACAACTTTAAAATCATCCAAAAGGTCAAAGAAAAAGGGAAAGAAAAAGGAAAAATAACATAGCAACAACATTGACATCTCGGAAGATGATGAAGAAGTGGCCAACTTTGTCAGAAGATGTAGCAAGGGAACCAACGACATATATAAAGATAATCTTCCATTGATTTGTTTTAATTGTGATGGTATTGGTCATTTTGCTAACAAATTTCCTCATAATAAAAATAAGAGGAATGACGAAGATTACTCAAATAGAAAACAAACATATAAAGGAAAAATAACCACAAAGAAATCTTTCAAGAAAAGCTTATGCACCGAATAAGACATCTCCTCATCAGATCAAGATGAAGTCAGTGACAGTGAGACAGAAAGAGTTCTATTCATGGAAATAGAAGACTCTGATAAATAAGACACTGAAGAAGAGTATGAAGAGGCATAAGTTGACTACTAAGAAGAATTGTTGTGTGCCATAGAAGTTATAAGAAGAGAAAATAACAAAAACAAGAATCTACAAGTGGAACTAGACAAGAAAGAAGACACTCATGAACTAGAACAAATGATCACAATTTTGAAGGTTCAAATAAAAGAAGATAAAAGAATTGAAGAAGCACTCAAAGAACAAATAGAAGAAAGATACATGATCATTGGTGTAACGTCCCCGACCATCCATGCCGAGCCATGCTACGCCAGAGAACTCTTTTGTTCTCTCTACGAAACATACTATAACATACTCAGTATCCAAATGAGCTATGCCACATAAATTTTTCGAATTGCATGCAATTAAAATATACACACACAGAACTCTTGTGGAAGCATTATATATAAAATGTAAACATACAAATATGTTTGTAAATACACAGATTCACACTGAAATAAAAATAGACATATACATGTAGCATATACAGGAAATACCCATAAAAATAAACACAGTTATAACTGCACATATGAGAACCCATAAAAATAAGAACATAAATAACAATGTAGCATGTAAATTTATCAGACAATTGGCACTTATCTTGGTAAGAATGTCACCAACTATGTGCAGACCTTCCACAAACCTCCCAACCTTATACCACACTTGATGCAGGAGCATCTCTCCATGTCAGCCAGCCAACCGGCCAACCATGTCAGCACGTGCATTCAAAGTCGAAGAGAGGCACAACCCTCGTCTTCAATTTTGAATTTGAATGTAATTTAATGTCTTAGGATGTTGAGCCGTGAAGCCATGCTTTGAATAGGCATAGGGTAGATAAGCCTTTAATGTTTGAAGGTTGAGATCTAGATCCAGATGGTGGACTAGACAACCCATTCAATGTAATTGAATAGGGTAGGTGAGATTGGATGGAAAAGCTCGAAGAGCCCCCTCATGTAAAAGATCAATTTCAATCTCATTTAGGAGTTAGTTGTAATAGTTTTAGGAAGGAGAGAGTAGAAGAAAAAGAGTTGAGACTCTGTTAAAGTCTGAGCTCAGGGACACCTTTCTAAAGAGGCATTTACATTAATATAAACCAGAGAAGTTTTTCCTGCATGTATTCTGTGTTGAATGAATGTCTGTGAGTGTTCTATTTATGTTGTATATGTATGTTTGGTGTGCATTTGCAGGGAGTTGTTTGATTTTCAGGCTTGAGGGGTTCTTTGTGGTTTCATGCTAGGAGGGCATGACATAGTACTACGGTCTCTGAATACTAGTGCATAGATGCACTTCTGAACTCTGTGGATTTAGACAAAGACGTGCCAGGTGGGCACAGAAGCTGAAGTCATTAACTCGGAGGAAGACCTTTGAGGTTGCTGAACACCTCAGGAGGCAAGGCTGTGGAGAAACACAGTTGCAGACAGAATCTCTGAGGAGTTCTGTAAATCTTTTCCAGGTGGGCATTGAGCAGGTGCAAGGGAGTGCACATAGGAACTCTGTTGTGAGTTCAATTGCAGACAGAAGATCTGAGGAGTTCTGTGAAGCTCTGCCAAGTGGGCATTGAGCTAGTGCAAGGAGTGCACAAAGGAAGAACTCTGTTGTGAGTTCATAAGAAGCAATAATCACTAAGGATTCTTGATACTCTGCCAGGAGGGCATTGAGACAGAGTGCAGATAGGCACAGGAAGAGAACTCTTTGAGTTCTGTAATTGGAAGAAGAGTCCACTGAAGGATCTTCGCAGGGTTAATGAACACCCCGAAGGACTCAACAATCAGGTTCCTTGAGCTGAAGAGTGCTAGGAGGGCATTATATTCTCCATCTGAAGGAGAAGGGAAAAAAGGATAAAATCCCTCAGGGGTTTGAGTATTTGAGAATCTCATATGGATAGTACCGTGCATGCAAAGACTCTACAGAAGCACAAAAGTCGTATAATCCATCAAGGATTCGAGAGTAAAACTCAGGAGGAATAGTGCTTTCGATGCCTGGAGCCACAGCTGCAAGGAGTGTAGAGTGCCCAGGATTTGGCAGAGATCAAAGGGATCTTGTGAACTCAGAGGTTTGCCAGGTGAGAGCCCAGGATTTGGGTGCTCCAAGTCACGAGTGGATAAATTGTGAGAGAATCAGGACCATCCATCTGAGGAGGACAAGTGGCAGAGATCTAGGGATCTCATGAAATCGGAGGTTCATAAGGTAAGAGCCCAAGGGTTGGGTGCTCTAAGTCACGAGTTGTGAAATAGCGAAGAGCGGAGATAGCCGTTGGATCTAAAGAATGGGAGGACCATTGGATCAAGAACCCCATCGCCTATCGCACGTTTGGGGGTTCGGAGGTTGAGAGTAGTCATTTTTTACTGCAGAAGTCACAAAGTGCTAAGAGCCGGGCACGAGAGGACACATGGAAAAACCATAAGGTGGGCCCGGGTGATTGACAGGTGAATATGCGTCGCCAGGATGAAAGGAGTCAACACTCCATTGACTTCTCGTGTCGCACGGATTCACGAGATAAGAGCAGGAGAGCTCAACCCTTCGACTCTTGATTTGCGAGTAGCGAGAACGTGAGAAGAAAAGTCAATATCGCTTCTCAGGGGTTCGTGAAGGGAAGGTTCCAAGGTTGGACATTGAAACTCGTGAAGCGACGAATAACAAAAGGTGCTAGCGCTTAGCCTAGCCAGTGGTCACGCAAGGAATGCGCTGAAAAAAGAGGAGCTATGCCCATTTCATGATCTCAGGTATCGCATGATTGAGAAGAAAGAGTCGGAAGCTTCGACTCACGAACTCGTGAGATCGTGAGATTTTGACAAGAGACTTTGGGATAGGCCCTTGGTCATAACACTGTGATCGCTTGGGAAGATAGGAGCTCACGTCTAGTGCTGTTCGCACATGGGAGTTCCCGAAGGACTTGTGGATCGATTTTGACTGAGATTCCAGTGGGAATCGAAAGAGCCACTTTGGATCATGAAATAGAGTGAACGATCCTTAAGACCGGGAGGTCTTGTAGAGACTCTGCTGAGAAAGAGGTGGAAGACTACGTTAGAGTGGTATCAGAGCTTGATTCTATTTGTACATTGCAGACAGAAGGAGAAGGAAGAAGACAAAGTACTGAGGACTCTATAGAGGATTGTTTACAGGTAGGTAACAATCCATAGACAGTCAGGAGGACCATGGAAGAGGATGGAAACACTCAGGGTGCAGAGTGACAACAACAGGTTTGGCAGGAGAGAAGACAAAGACAGTGATATGGATACTGAAGGCTGAAGATACGCTGGAAAGAAAATCCTAGAGCTGATGAGCATATCTAAAATAGATGAAGAGCTCGCTGATATAAGGGCAGAGATAGAAAATCTTGCATTGTGGATGCAGCAGAACGCCAAGTCAAGATGGGTATACGAATGGCCCATGAGGAAGCTGAAGGTAAAATGGCCAGTCAAGGAGTTGATGGCTAGAAGACAACATAGGCTGTTAAGGAGGTGGTTGAGGCATGCTGAAAACCTCAATAGGCCAGAAGAAGGGGTTCAAATATGTGAATCGAAGACTGGGAGAAGCCTCAGTAATAAGGACGAATTGGGATCAGCTGAAGATCTCAAGCACTGCTGGGAAGGCAGAGAGGAAATTCCCAATTTCCAGGTGCGAAAAGAGTTGAGATCATTGTGGGATCTCACAGACTGTCATGAGGACAGCCGGGGAATTCCAAATTGCTAGGTGAGCAATGGATCGAGATCGCCGTGGGATCTCACAGACTACTAGGAGGGCAGCAGTAAGTTTCCAGTTTTCCAGGTGGGCAAGGGAATAGAGATGGGACTACCTAAAAGTCTCATGGACTCGGAGGTGAGTTCAATTCAGCCTGAGGTGCTGATAAAGATGGGATCAATTGATCTCATAGTCTACCAAGGAAGCAGTAGGAAAATCCCATATTGCCACGTGGGCATGGGAACAAAGATGAGGCTATCTGAGAGTCTCATGGACTCAGAGGTGAGTTTGAATCAGTTGGAGGAGATGACAAAGTAGATGAGCTCATAGTTAGAATTGGATTAGCAGATGCAGCTGATAGAAGAGGAGGATCAGAGGAGCCTTCTAATGATTGGGGGAATTGGGATATTCCTACCACTTAGCCTAGAGGAGGCCAAAGTCCATGTTGCAGATGAAGCAGCAACAACAAAAGAAAGACAAGCAACTGAGTCTGTCAAAGAAGAATTGGAGTAGGTATTTGAGACTGCCCAAGTAGAAGAAGAAGATGAGCATTCTGAGGAGTGGCTCAATACTTTCAGCCAAGAAGCTGAAAAGACTGCAACATTTGAGCTTGTAGAAGAAGAAGAGGAAGAAGCATACATCGTTAGTTTGGCTGATCTCTATGAATAGATTGAAGCCCTGGAGAGAAGGTTGATAGTGCAGGGCATGCACATCCAACAGGTGAAGTTGGAAGTATATGAAGAAGGCATGGGAAATCACAGTAATCTACCCAATTGCAGAAAATTTTTGCGACTGGAGAGACTGCCTGAACAGAGCCAGCCACTGGAGCAGCTGGATGAAGTGATCGAGGAGATCAGATAGCTGATGATCAGGTCAGCAGAGACTGTCACCAAGGAGAAGCTGAGCAGAGAAGCAGAAGAAGAAGAAGAAGCAGCAACAGGGAGATGGAGCAGATGAACAACTTCAGAAATTTGTTTGGGATCCAGGAGAATTTCCAAAGCTGAGAGAGGAAGCTCATGAGAAGGAGCTCTTGAATTTTGTAGCTGAGGAGTATGATGCAGGAGCATCTCTCCACGTTATCCAGCTAGCCAACCAACCACATCAGCGCGTGCATTCAAAGCTGAAGAGAGGCACAACCCTCGTCTTCAGTTTTGAATTTGAATGTAATTTAATGTCTTAGGCTGTTGAGTCGTGAAGCCATGCTTTGCACAGGCATAGGGTAAATAGGCCTTTAATGTTTGAAGGCTGAGATCTAGATCCATATGGTGGACTAGACAACCCATTCAATGTAATTGAATAGGGTAGGTGATATTGGAGGGAAGATCTCGAAGAGCCCCCTCATTTAAAAGATTAATTTCGATCTCATTTAGGAGTTAGTTGTAATAGTTTTAGGAAGGAGAGAGCAGAAGAAAAGGATCCGAGACTCTGTTAAAGTCTGAGCTCAGGGACACCTTTGTAAAGAGGCATTTACTTTAATATAAACCAGAGTATCTTTTCCTGCATGTATTCTGTGTTGAATGAATGTCTGTGAGTGTTCTATTTATGCTGTAGATGTATGTTAGGTGTGCATTTGCAGGCAGTTGTTTGATTTCCAGGCTTGAGAGGTTCTTTGTGGTTTCATGCCAGGAGGGTGTGATAGAGTACTACGGTCTCTGAATACCAATGCATAGATGCACTCCTGAAATCTGTGGATTCAGACAAAGATGTTCTAGGTGGGCACAAAAGCTGAAGTCATTAACTCGGAGGACGACCTTTGAGGTTGCTGAACACCTAAGGAGGCAAGGATGTGGAGAAACACAGTTGCAGACAAAATATCTGAGGAGTTGTGTACAGCTCTTCCAGGTGGGCATTGAGCAGGTGCAAGGGATTGCATAGAGGAACTCTGTTGTGAGTTCAATTGCAGAAAGAAGCTCTGAGGAGTTCTGTGAAGCTCTGCCAAGTGGGAATTAAGCTAGTGCAAGGATTGCACAGAGGAAGAATTCTACCATGAGTTCATAAGAAGCAAGAATCACTAAGGATTCTTGATACTCTGCCAGGAGGGCATTGAGATAGAGTGCAGATAGGCACAGGAAGAGAAATATTTGAGTTCTGTAATTGGAAGAAGAGTCCACTGAAGGATCTTCGTAGGGTTAATGAACACCCTGAAAGACTCAACAATTAGGTTGCTTGGGCTGAAGAGTGCCAGGAGGGCATTATATTCTCCATCTGAAGGAGAAGGGAAAAAAGGATAAAATTCCTTAGGGGTCTGAGTATTTGAGAAGCTCATATGGATAGTACTGTGCATGCAAAGACTCTGCAGAAGCACAGAAGTCGTAGAATCCATCAAGGATTTGAGAGTAAAACTCAGGAGGAATAGTGATTTTGGTGCATGGAGCCACAACTGCAAGGAGTGCAGAGGCCAAAAAACTCTCTGAAAGAGTTCAAAGTTCCCAAATCTCAGGAGGGACAACATTTTCATATGCACAGGAGAGGACTCAATTCATAGAGCTCGCAGAGGAAAAGGAGTAAAGGTCGAGGCCTTTGAGCATTCAAAATTCTTCCAAATTTGGAAGAAAAGTGGCAAGGCTTAGCATGAGCAATAGCTACTATCGGATCAGTTGAGAAAATCTGGACCATTGAAGGATTTCGCGTCCAGGAGGCAGTACAGGAAGAGTGCAAAGGAGAGATGATCTGAGCCGTCAGATCTTGAGCAAAGAACCCGACAACCATTGGATCTATCAAGAGTTTCACGAGGTTTAAACCCTCACGCATAGAGCATCAGAAGCGAAGTCCCGAAGGAGTTCATATCGGTATATCGACATTCGGGAGTTCGGGAGTCCGGGTACTCGACCTCAGAACTCGTGGAATTGCAAAAGAATCTGATTCGTCCATCTGTGGGAGGACATGTGTCGCATAATCATCCACTTCAGAGATTCGGGCACCAGAACTCATAGAGGTGAGAATATTAACTTTGCGAGTAGCGAAGTCTCGAGAAAATCTGATCCGTTCGTTTGAGAGTGGACACGTGTTGCGGGATCCTCTCTATCAGGGATTCAGACACCGGAAGCCAGAGAAGGAAGTCTTTCGACTTCACGAGCAGCAAAGTTGCAAATAGGATCAGAACCATCCATATGAGGAGGAAAACTGGAAGAGATGAAAGGGATCTCATGAACTTGGAGGTTTGCCAGGTGAGAGCCCAGGATTTGGGTGCTCCAAGTCGCGAGCAGCGAAATCGCGAGAGAATCAGGACCGTCCATCTGAGGAGGACAGGTGGCAGAGATGTAGGGATCTTGTGAACTCGGAGGTTCGCAAGGTAAGAGCCCAAGGGCTGGGTGCTCTAACTAATGAGTTGTGAAATAGCAAGTTGCGGAGACATCCGTTTGATCCAGAGAACGGGAGGACCATTGGATCAGGAACCCCATCGCCTATCGTGTGTTCAGGGGTTCAGAGGTTGAGAGTAGTCATTTTCGACTGCATAAGTCACGAAGTGCTGAGAGATGGGCACGAGAGGACACGTGGAAAAACCACAAGGTTGGCCCAGGTGATTGACAGGTGAATACGCGTCGCCAGGAGGAAAGGAGTCAACACTCCATTGACTTCTTGCGTCTCGGGGATTCACGAGATAAGAGCAGGAGAGCTCAACCCTTCGACTCACGAAGTCGCGAGTAGCGAGAACGTGAGAGGAAAAGTCAATATCACTTCTTGGGGGTTCGTGAAGGGAAGGTGCCAAGGTTGGACGTTGAAACTCGCGAAGCGGTGAATAGCGAAAGGTGCTAGCACTTAGCCTAGCCGGTGGTCGTGCAAGTAAGGCACTGATAGAAGAGGAGCTATACCCATTTCGTGATCTCAGGTATCGCAAGATTGAGAAGGGAGAGTCGGAATCTTCGACTCACGAACTTGCGAGATCGCAAGATTTTGACAAGAGACTTTGGGATAGGCCCTTGGTCATATCACCGTGGTCGCTTGGGAAGATAGGAGCTCGCACCTAGTGCTGTTCGCACAGGGGATTTCCCGAAGGACCTCTGGATCGATTTTGACTGAGATTCCAGTGGGAATTGAATGAGCCACTTTGGCTCATGAAATGGAGTGAACGATCCTTAATACCTAGAGGTCGCACAGAGACTCTGCTGAGGCAGAGGTGGTAGACTGCATCAACACTGTTCATCATTCTCAACAGTGAGTCACCATCGAGATGGGACTAAACTCCACCTGGGTAGAGGGATTCCTAATCAGGATAAAGGCTCATAGACAACAGGAAAGACTCTTTCTTAGGTGCCAACTCAAACTAACAACATATAGTCACTCATTCCCCACATGCCTATCCCACCCAGGAAGTGTGCCCCTTCTATGCTCAACAGTCCTTCGGCTGCCCCGCTTCCTTTCCGGGCTTCAACAATAGGCCGGACAGGAAGTCTCAGAGCACTGTAGATGTAGTTAAGAATCTTCAAGAAATAAATTTCCAACAATTCTCTCACCCAGATAATTGCTCACTGGCCTGAAAACCCGCCTCTTCAATATCCCACGGGCCTGACAACCCGCTTCTTTAGTCTAGCTCCCAAGGTAACCAGATGCACCAACACAAAATGGCTATGGATACAGGTTCAGGTACAATCATGAATATATGAAAGGTATCTCAACGGGTGTGTGCATGATCATGGATGATTGACTGGATGATTAAATGATGGAAGGAATGATGAGAAGAATGATGGAAAAGATGGGAAAATGAACTAAGTCCCAACAATATGTATGCATGTCCCCAACTTGACACTTGTCATGTTGGGAGCTAATTTGGCCCCACTTGTCCCCAACTTTAGAAGTAAGGATAAAATAATTATCCATACTTTATGATTTAAGAAATATTAATATAATATTCCTTTTTGTCTTAAGCTCCCTAGCTTAGCCCTTTTCCTTAAATTTTAGGCCCCTCCCTTTCCCTAACTAGTGGAGTTTGGTCCCCCATCTCTTTTATCGTGGTCGGTCTATGCACAACGATGTATTTTATATTAATTATGAGACATATACAAAAATAGATGCACTAGCCTTTAACATCTAGGCTCTCTAGCTTAATCAATACATAAGCATGCTATCTTATAATAACTGGCTCAACAACCTATAAAACATAGCATATACACAAAAGGCTACCTGGCCTCAAAATCGCATGCACTCAAGTTGTTGTGTGCAGTATCCAGGAATGTGCACGCTTCATCATTTTACTGCGCAGTACAAGCGCACACTATGCCATGAAATGTGAATACAAAATGATATCAAACAAATCACTAGCTTAAGTACATTTTCATTTACATTACAATTGTGTTCAGCCTAGGGATATTACAATCCCCTCCCCTTATTTATGCACTCATGTCCTCAGTGCATCATGTACCCATATACAACAAAATTTAAAAAATCCTCAAAAAGATGCGGGTATTTTGTCTGCATTGCATCCTCATGCTCCCAAGTAGCATCCTCAAGACCGTACCAAGTCCATTGGACCTTTACAAGTCTTATGGATCGATTCCAGAGATGTTTGATTTTCCGGTCCAAAATGTGTACCAGATGCACTTGAAAAGTACCTTCTTGCTCCACCTGAATCACATTCCAATCAATAACATGATTAGCATCAGGTATATATTTCTTGAGTAATGATACATGGAATACATTATGAACATACATAGTTGTAGGAAATGCAATCATATAAACTAGTGGACATCCTCTGTAGGATTTCAAACGACCCACAATAGCGAGCTGCCAACTTTGAACAATTTCCCAACTTCAGGGAACTTCTGTTGGCTTTCAATTTCAAGAATACATGATCACCCACTTTAAATTCCCTGTGAGTTATGCCCTTATCAACATAATGTTTCTACCTATCTTGGGCAACCTTTAAATTTTGTTTTATTTTTATCATTTTCTCCTCCATTTCCCTGAGAAAATATGGCCCAATCACTACTCTGTCTGCTGGGTTATCCCATCTTACTGGTGTGTTGCACTTTCTGCCATAAAGTGCCTCAAATGGGCTCATCTTTAGAGATGCTTGGTACCCATTGTTATAAGAAAACTCTACCAAGTGTAGGTAGTCTTCCCATTTTGATGGTTTATCCATCACATACATCCTCAACATATCTTCAATCACTTGATTCACCCTCTCTGTTTTCCCATCTGATTCTGGATGATAAGCTGTAATAAAATTCAAATTTGTTCCAAATCCATTAAATAATCCCTTCCAAAATTTTGAGGTAAATTTTTTATCTCTGTCAGACACAATTGTCTTGGGTATGCCATGTAATCTAGAAATTTATTTCATATAAACATCAACAATGTTCGCTGCCTTGTGATTGAGCTTAACTGGAATAAAATGGCCAGCTTTAGTATGCTTATCCACCACTACCATGATAGAATCATGTTGCTTGTTTGTTCTGGGCAGTTTGGTGATGAAATCCGTTGTTACAACTTTCCATTTCCACTCAAGAATGGGTAATGGCTGTAGAAAACCAGCTGGGTGTCTATGCTTAGCCTTTACCTTTTGACATTCCAAACATATGGCAATAAAATCAACAACCTCTTTCTTCATTCTTGGCCAATAATATTGGCTCTTGACAACTGCAATAATTTTCTGATATCCCGGGTGCTAAGCATAAGGCACATTATGTATTTCTCTCAATATCAGGTTTTTGAATTCTTGAGAATTTGGTACATAAATTCTTCCCCTGTACATGAGAATTTCATCACCATCTAGTTTATATTCCTCAATTTTCTGCTGCCAAATACCTTGCTGTAATTTTGCCACTAATTCCTTGTATTGCAAATATGATTTGGCAGCCTCTGTAATTATGTCTTTCAAATCTGATTGGTACATGCTAATGGCTATAGCATGCAATTCATGCCCTCTTCTGCTGAGTTCATCAACCACTTTGTTCTCTTTCCCCTTGATATTCTTTATATCAAAGTCATATTCACTTAGAAATTCTAACCATCTGGTTTGCCTAACATTTAGAGTTGGTTGATCAAATAAATATTTTAGACCATTATGGTATGTTCTCAACTCAAACCTTTTTCCCATGAGGTAGTGTCTCCATTTACTCAAGCCATGCACTATGGCTGCCAACTCCAAATCATGAGTGGCATAGTGTCTTTCATGCTCCTTCAACTTCCTTGATTCATAACATATAACAAACCCATTTTGACTGAGGTCTCCACCAAGTCCCTCTTTACATGCATCTGTGCATACAATGAAGTCTTCATTTGGTTTTGCAATCCTTAGTATGGGAGCACTTGTTAATAACTATTTCAAGTGTTGGAAACTCCTTTCACAATCCAATGCCCACTGAAACTTCACACCCTTATTTTTTCAGGAAGTGATTGGGTGTGCAATCTTTGAGAATCCTTCAATAAATGTCCTATAGTAGCCTACAAGGCCCATGAATGATCTGACCTCTATCACATTCTTTGGCGCTGACCATTATCTAATGGCTTATATCTTCTTAGGATCCACTTATATTCCATCCTTTGAAATGATATGCCCCAAATAGTGAATTTTCTTATGATAAAATGAGCACTTGCTCAACTTGGCATACAATTGATGCTCCCTTAATAATTGCAACTCCATCCTCAAATGATGTTCATGCTCTTCTTCTAACTTGGAATATATAAGAATGTCATCCAAAATGACAATGACAAACTTGTCTAAATATTCTTGGAAAAAACCATTCATTAAGTACATGAAAACAACTGGTCCATTTGACAACCCAAATGGCACCACTGTGAACTCATAATGACCATACCTTGTCTTGAAGGCAGTCTTGTTGATATATTCCTCTTTAATCATTACCTGATGGTATCTTGACATGAGATCTATCTTTGAAAATATCTTTGCATCCTTCAATTGATCAAAAAGATCATCAATCCTTGGCAGAGGATACTTGTTCTTAACAGTCACTTTATTCAACTGTCTGAAATCAATGCACAATCTTAATTTTCCATCTTTCTTCTTCACAAACAAGACTAGGGCACCCCAAGGTGACACACTTGGGTGTATATACCCCTTCTTCAAAATATCCTCAAGTTGCATTTTCAACTCCTTCAACTTTGGTGTACTCATTATGTAAGGAATCTTTGACATTGGAGCTGCTAAAGGAATTAAATTTATAGATAAACCAATATTTCTCTTTGGGGGTAGTCCTGGTACCTCCCTGAAAACATTTTTAAAATTTTCCAAGACTGCATAATCTTCCAAATTTGGCACCTTATCTTTAGGTGTCTCTTCCATATGTGCTGCAAATATTTGACACCTTTTTTTTGTAACATTTCTTCAACTGCAATGCTGAAATTTCTCTGATGGTTACTACCCTGAGAATTCCCTGCACTTTCCTTAGGGTCCCTTCCTCATCCAAGCAAGTAAATGCCTTGTTATGACAATCTAGGATGGCATGATGTTGGTCCAACCAATATATCCCAATTAGATAGTCATAAGAACCTAAAGGAAAGATGTTCAAATATTCCTTGGTGTTCAACCCATTCATGTCCATAAGACATGACTTAACCATCTCATTAACTTTTCTTTTGGCTCCGGTAGCCAGCTGCACCAACCAAGATTTCCCATGCTTGCTTCTTGGAAAATGAAAACTTTCCACCATCTTAGGATCTATATAACTATGACTAATCAATTAAAATAGCAATGGTTTGGTTGTTGATCATACCTTCCACTTCAATCATATGTGACTGATACTCTACATTCTTGTTGTCCAGGGATGCATAGATCCTTGGTACATTTCTGCCCATGTCCTCCACTATTTCAACTTGTTGTACATTGTGAACAATCCTCCCTTTTTCACCTCTGTGAGGACAATATATGAACATGTGATCCCCTTTACAACCCTAACATTGAATAGGTGTCTGCCTTGGCCTTTAACCCCTTGTTTCAATTTCTCTGGGATCTCTAGGAGTTTGTTGTCCCTGTGGATTATTTCTAAAGAATGGTGGCTTAGATCCCTTCTTCCTCTGATCCAACTTGAATTTCTTTTTGTCTTCCCAATATTTTTGGAAAGTTGGGCTTGATTTTTGTTGATCATAAAGGCATTTAGCTCGCCTTATGGTCTCCTCCAATATCTTTGGATCATCATACTATATTTTGTCACTGATGAATGATAGAAATCCACTCAAATACCTTTGAATATTAACTGTCTCATCCTTGATGAAAGAGACATACTTCTGTAGTTCTAAAAACCTTCTCTCATATTCATCTATTGTCATACTCCCAAGCTTGAGTTCAAAGAACTCTTTCATTTTCTTGTCATAATATCTCTTAGTCAAGTATTTCTTCTCAAAATAATTCTTGAATTCCCTCCAAGTAACACTTTTCTCTTTAATGTGTTGCACCTGCACAAGCTGATCCCACCACATGGATGCCTTTCCCTTGAGTTGATAGATAGMAATTCTACCTTTTTCATGATAATAATAATTATGAAATTGAAAATACTTTCTCATGCCCAACTACCATGTCTCTGCATCTTCATCTCCATGTCCATTGGAGTTTGTTCCTTCAATGCCCAAATGGACATCCATCCCTCTAATATCATCCTACTTAATGTCAGTCCCCTATGCCTCTTCCATTCCTCTAAAATCTATGTTGATCTTGATATTATCTATTTTTTATTAACTCTGCAAAATGTGCAGTCAACAAAACTTTGTCAGGCTAACTGTTTCAACAATTTCATGAAAATATGAATCATTCAGGTTCAATAATATATATCAGAATTATTTCTTCTTATTTACTATAATTTTGAATTCCCAGATCAATTTTATGGATGGATATTTAGATTCCACTTTCCAACACCTTTCCAACGCCTACTCCCATGCTCAATTTTGAGTCTTGAGCAAAAAGTTATGGTTATTTGAAAATTGCTCATTAATTTTTCTGTTCATTTTTCAACTTGGCGCAACTCTGCACTGTAATTATGCATTTTTGCACCTAATCCTTTGGATTTTTCATAGGATATCAATTGGGTTTCCTCATATACATCTTATGGACACTCTTTCCAAGTTTCAGCTCTTTCTAGGTTCTGGGATGCTAGTTACAGCCTATTGAAGTTCTAGGCCAATTTTGTGTTTTTGGTCTGGAATGCTACATGTACCTTATTTTCCAGATTAAGCATATTTAACATGACCAAAAATTTAATTGATCTTTGGGAATGTATTATATGGCTCAATATATTTCCATTGACTACCCCCACGCCTCAATCTGATTCTGGAGCAGAAAGTTATGGCTCTTTGAAGTTAGTTGGGTCTTAAAATTTACCCTTCACTGTTTGTGTTGTAACTTTCTCATAAAAGCTTCGTTTGAAGAACGGTTTACACCATTAGAAATATCTTTCCACGCTCTTTTATTTGAGCTACAAAGATAGAGTGATCCTTAACACACTCCGTTCTCATGGTTTTTGCGTTTCTAAAAATGCTCTTATGGGCCTAAAAAACACGCAGCAAAAAGATGACGTTCAAATGATATAAAACGTCGCAGAAAATCACTGGTTTTATGTTGTTATTCACCCTTCAAACAACTTCGCGTGCACAATTTTCATCTTGTACACCCATACTTACCATGTGC
Source organism: Picea engelmannii (assembly GCA_009831015.1). Classification (NCBI taxonomy): domain Eukaryota; kingdom Viridiplantae; phylum Streptophyta; class Pinopsida; order Pinales; family Pinaceae; genus Picea; species Picea engelmannii. The sequence goes on along the minus strand of ML777599.1, from coordinate 707,003 downwards.
AACAACCTCACAAGGTAAATCGTGCTTCGCACACCTATAACCACTGTGCATCACTTCTCTGTTGTGCCAATAACTGCGCACTACATCTATGTTGCACGCCAAAATTCACCACGCACAGTTTTGGTTCTTGCACTATTACCTGTTGCGTGCAATTTTTGTATCTCATGCTAATATTTCACATGCATTGTACTCTACGTGTTGCACCATGCCAGAGTTTAGTACGTCTCCACTGCGCACCAAAAATCTGTGTGCACCACTAACTAAACTATTGCGCGACAACATATACCCACATTGCGCGCAAACACCAACAAAAATTCTCTGCACTCTGCGAAAACTGCGCACATGATGCGCCTCATTATTATGTGCACACACATCGCACAATGCTAAATTTATCGCATGGTATTGTACCCAACATTTTTCCGCGTGACACCGAAATTTAGCGCGCACACTAACATTTTTCCGCACGTCACAAAAATTTAGCACATGCACCAGCACGCCAAAATCTTGCCACGCAGTGTCAAATTTAACATATCACAAGATTTTCACTGCACATCATGCATTTTTTAGTGTGCCCACCTGTGCATGTTCCTTTTTATGCGCATCAATTCCTCGTGAATTCCGCTGCAGAAATTGGGGCTTTTGGCTTAACTTTTTCCCCAATTTACCATCGACATTCTGCAACTATGAAATTTCCTCAATTTCACCCTGATAACACCAATTCAACCTATGCAACCACAAATCTTTGTAAGTTGACATTTCTGGAACGAATTTATCCAAAATCAATTCGCGAATTGAGAATTTTAGCCACTGAACTCACTCCATCTTTCATGGGTTCACTGTAACTTCAAATTCGACCCATTCTAGATCCAAATTTGCTAGAATAGATATTAAATCAGGAATATCTCATCACTTGGCCGAATTTATCCATTTTCTCATGAATTTAACAACAAAAATTGGGTCTTTTCCCCAATTCCGCCCAACTGCTGTTACTTTTTACCATGGACGCTCTACAAACTGAAATTCGGCCACTTCGAAATAAATTCTATGCGAAACTTTGCTTCAACTCAACTTGCTCCCCATCCATCCATGCCGGGCCACGCTACACTAGAGAACTCTTTTGTTCTCTCTGCGGAGCATACTGTAACATACCCAGTATCCAACTGAGCTATGCCACATAAATTTTTCAAACTGCATTCAATTAAAATATACACACACAGAACTCTTGTAGAAGCATTATATATAAAACGTAAACATACAAATACGTCTGTAAATACACAGATTCACACTAAAATAATAGTTGACATATACATGCAGCATATACAAGAAATACCCATAAAAATAAACACAGTTATAACCGCACATATGATAACCTATAAAAATAAGCACGTAAATAACAATGCAGCAAGTGAATTTATTAGAAAATTGGCACTTATCTTGGTAATAATGTCACCAACTACGTGCAGACCTTCCATGAACCTCCTAGCCTTAGACGACACTATTCATCACTCTCAACAATGAGTCACCCTCGAGCTGGGACTAAACTCCACTCGGGTAAAGGGATTCCTATCCAGGCTAAAGGATCATAGACAACAGGAAAGACTCTGTTTTAGGTGCCAACTCAAACTAACAACATATAGTCCCTCATTCCCCACATGCTTGCCCCACCCAGGAAGTGTGCCCCTTCTCTTCTCAACAATCCTTCGACTGCCCCACTTCCTTTCCGGGCTTCAGCAACAGGCCGAACAGGAAGTATCAAAGCACTGTAGTTGTAGTTAAGCACCTTCAGGAAATCAATTCCCAGCAATTCTATCACCCAAAGAATTGCTCATGGACCTGACAACCCACCTCTTCAATATCCCACAGGCCCGACAACCCACTTCTTCAGTCCAGCTCCCAAGATAACTAGATGCACCAACACAAAATGGATATGTATACAGGTTCAAGTACAGTCATGAAGATACGAAAGGTAGCTCAATGGGTGTGTGCATGCTCATGGATGATTGACTAGATGACTGAATGATGGAAGGAATTATGGGAATGATGGGAAAATGAACTAAGTCCCAACAATATGTATGCTTGTCCCCAACTTGACACTTGTCATGTTGGGAGCTACTTTGGCCGCACTTGTCCCCAAATTTAGAACTTAGGATAAAATAATTATCCATACTTTATGATTTAAGAAATATTAATATAAAATTCATTTTTGGCTTAAGCTCACTAGCTTAACCCTTTTTTTTAACTTTTAGGCCCCTCCCTTTCCCTAACTAGTGGATTTTAGTCCCCCATCTCTTTTATCATGGTCGTTCTATGCACAACGATGTATTTTATATTAATTATGAGATATATACAAAAATTGGCGCACTGGCCTTTAACATCTAGGCTCTCCAACCTAATCAAAACATAAGCATCCTAGCTTATAATAACTGGCTCACCAGCCTATAAAACGTAGCATATACACAAAAGGCTACCTGGCCTCAAAATCGTGCACACTCAAGTTGCTGCGCGTGGTATCCAGGAATGTGCACCCTTCATCATTTTATTGCGCAGTACACGTGCACAATATGCCATGAAATGTGCATACAAAATGATATCAAACAACTCACCAACTTAAGTACATTTTCATTTACATTACAATTGCGTTCAACCTAGGGATATTACAATTTGAAATTTGGAAGCATAGATTGTCACATTAAGAAAGGATCTTGAAAAGAAAAATATTCAGAACAACTCAAAAGTTTTGGATGACATTATCAACAGTCAAAATCCTATGACAAGTTTGGACTTGGAGACAATCAGATAGCAAATGCATCAAGCTCCAAAACAAAAAAAAAAAAACATATCCAAAAATCTATGCAGAAAAAATCAAAGGGGATAGGAAGACCTAAAAGGAAGATTACAGGGACACTCCTCCACCGAGAAGATTCAGATTTCATAATCAACAATTGACAGAAACAAATAGGCCTTAAGAAGAAGAAGGATTCATAAGAGTAACTCCTTTAAGAAGATCTTCAACTCCTAGGTATCAAACTATCTTTTTTGGTTTATGTTATGGATGCAATAATTTTGGACATAAATATGTGAATTACAAAGCTAACAACAGGAACATAAACAAATTTGAAAGTCATACACAAAAGGGTTATCCAAGAAGGTCTAGTGAAACACAAAGAAGAATTTACAATAGGTTTGAATTACTGAGCACTGAAGTGGAATGCTACAAGTGTAACAACTTTGGACACATGGCCAAATATTGTAGAATAGAAGTCCCTCCTAGAGAACCACAACAAAACAACAACAGTCACAGAAAAGAACCTCAGAAGAGGACATGGATAAGAAATAAGAATCAATATAGCAATGAAGAATGCACACTCTCTCTACAGGCTAAGAAAAAGAAACATGGTTGGTATGTTGACAGTGGATGTTCAAAACACATGACAAGTGATCAAGACATGTTTCTTACATTAAGAAAAGAAAGAGATGGATTAGTCTCCTTCATAAATGATGATTCAAATAAAATCATTGGAAAAGGCACAGTCAGAATTGGAAACAATAATACCAAGGCAGAAAATGTTCTACTAGTAGAAGATATGAAACATGATCTTCTAAGTGCAAGTCAAATGTGTGACCAAGGTAATAAAATTACTTTCGATTCAAATTAGTGCGATATAGTAAAAGAAGGTTCAGGAAAATTGATTGCAACAACTGCAAGAACTTCAAGCAACATATATGTATTAAATGAAATTGGAAATGAAAAGTGTTGTTTAGGAAATGAAGATGAAGGCTGGCTATGGCACAAAAGAATGGGTTACATACACTTCAAAAAACTTGTCAAATTTAGCAGAAAGAAAGCAATTAGAGAAATGCCCCAGATCGCGAAACCAACCAACACTTTATGCAAGAGTTGTCAACAAGGAAACAAAACAAATACCAGGTTCAAATCAAAGGAATACTCAATAGCAAGACCACTAGAAATTGTGCATACTAATCTAGTTGGACCAAAAACAAAAAATGGTTTAAAAGGTGAGAAACACTTTATGTTATTAGTTGATTATTATACAAGAATGACTACAATTTGATTTCTCAGGAACAAGTCAGAATCTTTTGAAAACTTCAAGGTCTACAAGGAAATGGATTCAAAAATCAAATGTTTGAGATCTGATAATGGAGGAGAGTTCACTTCAAAGGAGTTTAAGGAGTACTGCAGTAGACATGGAATAAAAAGGAAATTCTCCATTGCTAGGATACCTCAACATAATGGAGTTGTTGAAAGAAAGAACAAGACAGTACAGGAAATGGCTCGAACAATGCTAATGGATTCCAAATTGACAGATATTTTTTGGACACATGCAATGCATACAACAATTCACATTCAAAACAGATTAATTCTCATAAACAACCCTGACAAAACTCCCTACGAGCTAGGGAAAGTAAGACCAACAAATGTGAAGCACTTTGGAGTATTTGGAAGCAAATTCTACGTCAAAAGAGAAGATGGAAGAATGAGAAAGTTTGAATCTCATGTGGAAAAAAGAGTACTTGTTGTTTACTCAAGTACAAGAAAATCATACAAGTGTTACAATCTGATGTTGAACAAAGTTGTGGAAAGAATCAATGTAACAATTGATGAAACATGTGGGTGAGAATTAAAGGAAGAATAAAATGAATCAATGGAACAACTTTACGAATAAGAAGCAGAAGATGAAGAAGAAGTAGAAGGGGAATATGAAGAGGATCAAACATAAGTAGAAGAGAAAGTTCAACAAGTGCCTCCAAAGACACTTAGCAAATGAGTACAGAAGAATCATCCTTCAGATCAGATTATCAGAAACAAAGATGTAGGAGTTGAGACTATAAGAAGAATCCGTTCACCAGAATAAATGCACCTAGCACTCTCATCTACAATTGATCCAAACATTTTTGAAGAGGCCAATAAGGATGAATTATGGAATAAGGAAATGGATGAAGAATTGGATCAAATAGAGAAGAATGACACTTGGGAATTGGTTCTAAGACCAAAGAATAATAATGTGATTGGCACAAAGTGGGTATTCATAAATAAATTGAATGAAGATGGACAGGTTACAAGGAACAAAGCTAGATTGGTATGTAAAGGATACACATAGGTTGAAGGAATCGACTTTGAAGAGACATTTTCCCCAGTTTCCAAAATGGAAGCAATCCGATTGATCCTAGGTTATGCATGCTCAAAGAATATTAAAGTGTATCAGATGGATGTGAAATCAAATTTTCTAAATGGGGAACTTGAAGAAGAAGTCTACATTGAACAACCAGAAGGATTTCATTTGTCAGAGAATGAAAATTATGTGTGTAAATTGAAGAAGGCCTTGTATGGTATAAAATAGGCTCCTAGAGCATGGTACTCTAGACTAGATAAATATCTACAACAGGAATGGTTCAGAAAAGGAAGTGCAGACAACAACCTCTACATAAGGGTATCTCAAGATATTATTTAATTAATTTAAGTTTATGTTGATGACATTATTTTTGGAAGTAATGATGACAGGTTAAGCCAGAAATTTGCAAAGGATATGCATAATGAATTTGAAATGTCATTACTCAGAGAACTATCCTTCTTTTTGGGTCTTCATATATGTCAAAGCAACCAAGTTACAAGTTACCACTATCCTTATTTAGAGAAATGCTAAAGAGGTTCGGAATGGAAGATTGCAAACTAGTTACCACTCCTATGCAAACCAATTGCAAGTTGAGAAAATATGATGATTCAAAGTCTATAGACCAGAGGAAATACAGGTCAATGATTGGTCTTACTATATGTGACAACATCCAGACCATATGTAATGTAGGCAGTTGAACATGTGGCACGATTTCAAGCAACACCAAAGGAATCACATGTCGTAGAAGTGAAGAGGATTTTAGATATCTCAAAGGAACATAAGAGTTTGGATTATGGTATCCAAAAGGAAAGGATCTATCACTTATTTCCTACATAGATGTAGATTTGGAAGGTTGCATTGATGACCGACGAAGCACCAATGGATAAACATTCTAGTTGGGTGAGTGTTTAGTATCATGGATAAGAAAGAAAAAATCACCAATATCCTTATCTACAACCAAAGCAGAGTATATTGCAGCAACAACATGTTGTACACAGGTTCTATGGATGAAACAAACTCTAACATATATACAGGTTGAATATGATGAGCTCATTCCAATACATTGTGATAATACAAGCACCATCAGTATCTCAAAGAACCCAGTGATGCACTCCAAGATGAAGCACATTCCAATCAAGTATCAGTTTCTACGGGAACAAGTTGCAGAGAAGAACATCCAAGTTGAATATGTGGGAACAAAATAACAAGTGGCAGACATCTTTACAAAGTCGCTTCTAAGAGAAGCCTTTGAGTATCTTCGTCAGAGACTCAGAGTAATTTATACTCCAAAATGAATTCTTTTGAATGATTATCTTATATGTCTTAGATGTACATGAGGAAGCACCATAAAGAGGTCAATTCAGGTTGGGAGAACAATTTTAGGAAGAGTTCAGTAAGGGGGAGTATCCCCAAGGATAGTTCCGTTAGGGGGAGCAACCCTAGATGGAAAGATACCTTTGACATTGATGCCAAAGGGGGAGAGATTTATTAGATGCAGAGCACAAAGGCATGGTTCCAGGGGGAGAGATGGTAATAGGGGGAGAATGAGTGATATGAATTCAACATTGCATCAGAGTGTTGCCATCAATGCCAAAGGGGGATATTGTTGATTAATTGGGTTGGTTTTCATTGATTTCAACCCTTGAAGAAAGTCTAGTAGCAAATTCCAGTAGCACAAAGGTTTGGGTAATGGACCCAAGTTTGTTTGATGGATAATGGTATGTGTTTTGATATATTTGCAGGTAATAATATTGTAGATGGATAGTACATGTCATGCCATTTTTGGTGGTATGTGGAACGTCACATAACTCCTCACGGTTAGAGATTTATGGACATGTGAAGTTGGAGAACCCTCATGAGTTATCTAGAAGCCCCAAAAGGTCAAAGTAGTCAAAGTAGTTGAAAATAAGGAATTATTTAAATAATAAAGTGAAGTGATGAGTGTACTATAAGTCAAAGTGGATGAAAAAAAAATTATTTAAATAATAAAGTTAATGGAGAACTTACTAATTATGGAAAGTGGTTAAGTTAAGTGGACAAGTGGTTAGAAGTGGGTTAACCCTAAAATAAGGAAAGTGGGTTAATATGGTTAAAAGGTAACCCCTTGAGGAAGCTACATGAAAGTATAAATAAGAGGCAAGACTCTCTCATTTAATCACACTTTAACACATTGAATATCTATTGTTGTGTAAGGATTATTTCAAGTACTCATTGATACATCTGAAGTTGCGAAACTATGATGTAGCACGGAAGACTGACGACGAAATTTTTGGAATTGCAATGAATACTAAAAACCCTAATTTCTGAGGTGTACACGGGCTAATAGTGTATTAGGGTGCGTAAATATGCAGGATAATACTGTATTAGGGCACATACATGAGGGTAAATCCATAGAAACTTGAGAAGATGAAGATGTCGAGGTTCTAGATTCTGAGATCAAGCTCCCAGGAAGGTCTAAATTGATCAGATACATCGGATCTATCCATTGGTTCAAAATGTATGTATTAATTCTATGAGTGGTTGGATTTTGATGTATGCATGAGAAATTGTTATGGATATTTGAGGATTCTCCCTAGAGAGATTAGTGGCTGCATGGGATCTTATGTATAAGTCATATCTACATAAATACAGTGCTGGTATAATCAATATTTATCATTGATACTTCTTGTTAGACTTGAGGCACATCTTGTATTTCTTGGAATACGGCTAAGGGTTTTTGTGGTACATGGTTGAGAGTTTGTATTTGTGAAGTGGTTGATGTATTTAGAGGTTGAATATCAGAAAGGGTTTGATGTCTAGATCATGTGAGGGTTATTATACTTGTTCATGATTACACACACTTATATGGCACATGAGTAGAGAGAGATATAGATTTTTTGGGTAAAGGTTATGTACGACGATGCATGCACATGGTATAGTTATAGTCTAGATACAATTACAGGTTGCAGATCTATGTGAAAGAAGTTACAGAGGATCAAAATTTTTCAGAAGAAAGACAACCCTAGTTTTGAGAAGGTATACACAGATTGCATAATAGACAGGACACGTACATACGCAGGTTGTTGTATAGATAGGGCACATACATACACATGTTGCAGAACTATAGGCCACGTATCCCTAGTTTCATAAGGCATATGTAGGTTGCATAAAAAACAAGATGCGTACATACGCAGGCTGTTGTACAGATAGGGCGTGGAAATATGCATATTGGAGAACTATAGGTCGAGTATCTATTGTATTTGGTTGATACATGTTCAGTTCAGGCATAGATTGATTGCAGGGAAGTTGTACAGGTTGGTTGTAGGTTAGTGGTACAGGTTGGTACAATTTTACAGTGGTATATCTCACAGTGATTGTGTGACAGTGGTTCCATCATTCTACTTCTACTTCATGGAAGTTGGACAGGGAAAGTACAAGTGGTTGTAGCCACCTTCTAGTTGTAGCCAGATAACATAGAAGGTTGTAGCCTCCTTCTAGTTGTAGCCAGAGAATTGGGGAGTTGGAGCTTCCCTTAGGTTGTATCTTGAGAAAATAGGGGGTTGGAGCCTTCTTCCAGTTGCAGCTGGAAAAAAAAGGAAGTTGGTGCTTCCAAGGAATGTAATTCATAAAGACATATAAGAAAAAACATTTCGTGGTTTTCTCCCACTTTGGGTTTCCACGTAAAAACACTGGTGTACTGTGTATGTGTATGATTTCTTATTTGTTCATTGTTTATTTACTTTGCAACTATTGTATGATAATGCTACATTGATATAACACTCAAATTTTGTGATTAAAAAGGATTGAACTCTATTATTGATTCAGCCCCCCTCTCAGTAGTCCAACAAAAAAAAGTCTGTACATGTTTAATTTACGAGAATCTCAGGCTCATAGTTACATGTTATTGGTTAATTGCTATTGTCGAATCAACATTTATGTTGATTATATTGTTGAACACCTGTGTGTGATTGAATCAGAGCTCGATTATGAGTTTTAATGCAGTGGATTGTGTCAAACAATGTTGAAAAGTTGACAGTTGGTGGTTAGTACTGGGCCTATTCTTATTCAAGTTTAAGAAATTAATGTTGGATGTGGATGGCTGGAATCACTGTGCATATTTTTTTTTTTTTTAAAGGAGAATGGTTAGCATTGGAATGTGAAAGATTGTGGCTCGAAGGGTTATACTGTTATTATGAAATTGGCAATGATGTTATTATGAAGTTGCATAGATATTGTATAAGATGTGAAGGATGATATAATTTAAGTATTCTAGGCATATGGATTGTCTTTTATTTGAAGTCAGCAAGCATTCTGTGTGTAAATAATGGACAGTTAAATGGTTTTGATTTTTAAAGTGGATGCTTATTGGATTGTGGGTCTGAACAGAGTTATGGTTGTTGTTTGATTTGATTTATTTTTATGAAAAATATCCACATTATTCCCTATGATACTATCACTTTTTCGCTCAATATACCCCCCTCATGATCCTAATTTCATTTTTACATGCCCTGTTCTATAAAATAAATTAAAAAATCTGTACGGCAGTGGAAAACGATATGACATAGGAATTGGTGGCATATGATATTTTTGGTATTGATTGCACATTTAGTTATTTAATGAATTTTTGAGTAGTACTCGTGTTCTATTCCCTATCATGCTACCATGTTTTTTCTCATTACAATCCCTCCAGATGTCCCATGAACCCTATTCCACGCCATGCTCACTTGGAAATTATTAAATAATTTATTATGGATTGATTTGCATGGGTATTATGTCAATTTATGAGAAAAACTTTGTTTCATATAAATAGGATGTCATGTATGGTCTGTTAGGGTCTAGTTACTAATGAATTGTTGCATACAGGATGAGTTTCTTCAGCAGAGGCAACCATGGCCGAAACAACAAAGGAAGAGGTAATTGGAACAGAGGGCCTAGAAGGCCTAGATTCTCAATTCATTTTGATGCTGACCCCCAGGAGTTGAACTAGATGTTTCAAGATGGGTTCTTCAATTGGATTGGGAAAGGGATAGTTAAACCCCAACCAGAGAGGCCTCCCTTCCATCCTCAAAATATCCTTGGTATTCTTGTGCCTCCTCATGTATCCATGCAACCAAAAGTTCCTGAAAATGATGGATGGAAGGATATTGTCAATCTGACAATCTCTCACCATCGTGGCTGGCCCAAATTATCATTACCTCCTCCTCTTGTAAATACTAATGTTCAAATTTCCCCTGTGCATTCACCTGTTCAATCATGTCATGCTAGAAAAAGGTTTAAGACTGATGTCCCCCATGTGCAAGACAAAGGTAAAGTTGATGCCTCCCCTTCATCTCCTTCAAATGACTCATCAAAGTTAGCGTCCTCTCGTATGCATCTGAAGGACGATTGTTCCTATGTTATTAGTGAGATTAAGCCTCAAGGTTCGAATCAACCAAAGACCACTTCTGGGAATTCCAAAGGGGACATTAGTGGTAAAAGAAAGATTGCCTCTCAAAGTAGAAAATATGGATTTTAATTTATGTGTTTATGATTGAGTTGTTGAAGACAATGGTATGTAGAAAGTTTTGGACAACAAGCCATTTTTTGGGATAATGTGGTTATTTACATGTTTTGAATTATTTATGATATTTAATATTCAAATTTTGGAAATATTTATGGGAGCTACACGACGACATGTGTTTAAATGATTATCTAAATGTGTTTATTTTTGTAAAGAATAACAGAAGGGAGTCACAAGGGGTGCCACCTACTTAGTTATTATTAAATAAAGACCCTTAACTATTATTATTATTATGATTACTCTCCTTAAAATAAAATTAGTTAAGTTTAATTAACTTAACTAAAGAAAATAGTTGAAATACTTCAACTTATTTGGAATGCATAAAAGCCAAATGAGAAGGAAGAACAAGGGGAGAATAGACGGAGAAAGCAAGACTAAGGTTTTCTCTTTTGTTTACATGATATAGTTCAGTTTTCATTCATTCTTGAGTTATTCAGAGCCTAATTCTCTTTTTTATAACAGGGTCCTACTATAGACAACAAGGTTCAAAGATGAACCATATCATTCAAATGCTTATTTTGAAGGTGTTGATCTATCTTTGATAGTCTGTGTATACTTGTATGTTTATGGATTAAATTTCATAGCTAATAAAGGATATTCTGCAGAGTCAAATTGGCAGCAGTCTATGGCAAGCTGATCCAGATTATAAAGTTCATTTTTTACTTCTTGTCAGAGTCCTTTTGTATGGTTTTCATCAGGGATCTCTAAGTTAGACTTTGGTCCATGCCCCCACAGGGGTTTTGTAAAGAGAAAAACTATAATATCCCTAGGCCAAACCCAATTGTAAATATAAATGCAAATGCACTTAAGCTGGTGAGTTGTTTGATATAATTTTGTATGCACCTTTCATGGCATAGTGCGCGTAGGTACTGCGCAGTGAAATGATGAAGTGTGCACATTCCAGGATACTGCGCACAACATCTTAAGTGTGCATGATTGTGAGGCCAACGAGCCTTTGTGTATATGCTATGTTTTATAGGCTGGTGAGCCAGTTATTTTAAGCTAGGATTCTTTTTTTTGGATTAGGCTGGAGAGCTTAGATGTTAAATTCCAGTGCGCCTATTTTTTTATATGTCTCATAATTAATATAAAATACATCGTTGTGTGCAGACTGACCATGATAAAAGAGATGGGGGACTAAACTCTACTGGTTAGGGAAAGGGAGGGGCCTAAGAGTTAAGTAAAAGGGTTGAGCTAGGGAGATTAAGCCAAAAAAGAATTTATTATATTAATATTTCTTAAATCATAAAATATGGATAACTATTTTATCCTAAGTTCTAAAGTTGGGGACAAGTGGGCCAAAATAACTCCCAACATGACAAGTGTCAAGTTGGGGACATGCATACATATTGTTGGGACTTAGTTCATTTTCACACCACCCTTCCATCATTCAACCATCATTCAACCAAGACTCCATGAACATTTTCACTCACACAATCATTAATCTTTCAGACATTCATTTCACTGTATCGGAATCGTATCCATAACCATATCTGTTCGTGTAGCTGGTTAACTTGGGATATGGACTGAAGAAGTGGGTTGTCAGGCCCGTGGAATATTGAAGAGGTGGGTTGTCAGGCCCGTGAGCAATTCTCTGGGTGAGAGAATTGCTGGGAATTGATTTCCTGAAGGTGCTAAATTGCAACTACAATGCTCTGAGACCTCTTGTCCAACCTTTTTCTGAAGCCTGAAAAGGAAGTGGGGCAGACGAAGGAATGTTGAGTAGAGAAGGGGAACACTTCCTGGGTTGGACATGCATGTGGGGAATGAGGGACTATAAGTTGTTAGTTTGAGTTGGCACCTGAGACAGAGTCTTTGCTGTTGTCCATGAGCCTTTATCCTAGATAGGAATCCCTTTATCCAGGTGGAGTTTAGTCCCAACTCGGGGGTGACTCACTGTTGAGAGTGATGAACAGTGTTTTCTAAGGCTGGGAGGTTCGTGGAAGCCCTGCGCACAGTTGGTGATATTCTTACCAAGATAAGTGCCAATTGTGTGATAAATTTACATGCTGCATTGTTGTTTACATGTGTATTTTCATGGGTTTATCTTATGTGTGGTTATGACTGTCTGTATATTTATGGATATTTCCTGTATATGTTGCATGTATATGTTTACTATTATTTCCGTGTGAATCTGTGTATTTATAGAGGTATTTGTATTATTACGTTATATATATAATGCTTCCACAAGAGTTCTGTGTGTATGTTTTAATTGCATGCAGTTCAAAAAATTTATGTGGCATAGCTCAGTTGCATACTTGGTATGTTACAATGTGTTCCGTAGAGAGAGAACAATAAGAGTTCTCTGGTGTAGCATGGTCTGACATGGATGGTCGGGGACGTTACAATATGGTATCAGAGCTTCAATTTTCAACACTGAGCCTAAATGGGTCGAGCAAGTTGAGTTGAAGCAAAATTTCACAGAGGATTTATTTTGAAGTGGCCAAATTTCTAGTTGTAGAGCATCTAGCTACAAAATGGTACAAAAATTGGGAAAAAAACCCAATTTCGGTTGGTAAATTCATGGGGAAATTGAGAAATCTGGCCATGTGGTAAGATATTATTGATTTAATATCTTTTCTAGCAAATTCAGACCTGGAATTGGTCGAATTTGAAGTTACAGTAAAGCCATGACAGATGGAGTGGAATTCGTAATTAAAATTCCCAATTCGTGAATTGATTTTGGGTGAATTCATTACAAAAATGTCAACCCACAATGATTTTTTATTACAGAGGTTGAATTGGTGTTATTTTGGTGAAATTGAACTAATTTGGTGGTTGTGGAATGTCTATGGTAAATTGGGGAAAAAGTTAGGAAAATTCCCCAATTTTTGTAGTGGAATTCACGAGGAAATTGATGCATATAAAAATGAATGTGCGCAGATGGGTACACTAAAAATATAGGATGCACAATAAAAGGCTTATGATATGTGTAAATTTGGGTACCTCATAGAGAAATGTTGGTGTGCTGGTTTGTGCACTAAATTTGGGTACCGTGCGGACAAATGTTGGCGTGCGCGCTAAATTTGGGCACCACGCATAAAAATGTTGGTGTGCTTGTGCGCGCCCTAAATTTGGTGCTGCGTAGGAAAATGTTGGTGTGTGGATGCACATGATAAATTTAGCATTGCATGGTGTGCATAGACATAAAAGGTGTTCCTAGTGTGCACACACAATAGTAATGGTGCACGTGGTGTGCGCAGTATTGGCAGAGCACAATAAGAGTATAAGTTGTCACGCGACAGTTTTTCTGAATGTGCGTGCATAGTATTGGTGCACGGTGGGGCGTACTAAAATATGGCATGGTGAAGTGCACAGAGTAAATTACGTGCAAAATAACAGTGTACGATACAAAAACTGTGTGCAACATGTAATTGAGAAAGAACCAAAACTACGTGTGGTGGATATTGGCACGAGACACAAATGCACTGTGCGCAAGTTATTGGTGTGACAGAGAAGTGATACACAGTGGTTTTAAAGTGCGTGGAGCATGATTTACCTTGTGTTTATTCTTCAGATGGTAAATATGGGTGTACATGTTGAAATTTGTGCGCGTGAATTCATTTAGAGGGAAAACAACAACATAAAACTAGTGATTTTCTGTGACATTTTATATCATTTGAATGCCATACTTTTGCAATGAGTTTTTGAGGGCCTTAAGAGTGTTTTTAGCAACTCAAAAACCACGAGACAGAGGTGTACCAAAGGTACACTTCATCTCTACAACTCAAATGAAAGAGCTTAGAGAGATCTTTCTAATGGTGTAAACTGTTCGTCAAATAGAGCTTTTATGAGAAAGTTACAGCTTAAATAGTGGAGGGTAAATTGTAAGACCCAACTAGCTTCAAAGATCTATAACTTTCTTCTCTGGAATCAGATTGAGGCACAAGAGAAGTCAATGGAAATCTATTGAACCATAGAAGACAGTCCCAAAGATGAATTAAATTTCTGGGCATGTTAAAGGTGTTTAGTATGGAAAACAAGGTACCTCTAGCATTCCATACCAAAAACACAAATTGACCTAGAACTTCAGCAGGCTGTAACTAACAGCCAGGAACCCAGAATGAGGTGAAACTTGGACATAATGTCCATAATATGTTTATGCAAAAACCCAATTGAGATCATACAAAATATGCAATGGATTAAGTGCACGAATGCATAATTACAACACAAAATTGTGCCAAGTGGAAGTATGAACATAAAAGTTAATGGGAAAATTTCAAATGACCATAACATTCTGCTCAAGACTCGGAATTGAGCATGGGATTAGGCGTTGGAAAGGTATTGGATAGTGGAATCTAAATATCCACCCAGAAAGTTGATCTGGACATTCAAATTTCTAGGAAATCAGAAGAAATAATTTTGATATGTATTATATAACCAAAATGGTTCATATTTTTCATTAAATTATTGAAACAATTAGCTTGACAAAGTTTTGTTGGCTGCACATTTTGCAGAGTTAACAAAAAATAGATCAGATCAGGATTGAAATAGATTCCATAGGAATGGAAGAGGCACAAGGGACTTATAGTCAGGAGGATGAAATCAGAGGAATGGATGTCCATTTGGGCATTGAAGGAACAAACTCCAATGGACATGGAGAAGAAAGGGGTGAAAACATGAATATGGCAGAGACCATTACAAATTTACAGAAGTATGTCCAAATCCATAAATATGATAATGAAAGGCTTATGAGAGCCAAGGAGCAACAAGATGACTTCAACATGAATTTATTGGAGAGCTTGAACATAATAGAAAATAAATTGGATAAGGAGAGTGGCTCAAGAAAATCAAGAAGTCACATGCCTTCTGATGAGAAAAGAAAAGCAAGAAGTTTTAGTAGACATCACCATCACTCCCCAAGGCATTCAACTCAAGTCCATCCCCTGTCAGGAAGCACAAGAGGTCTAGGGTGGATGAGCTATGAAGAGAAATAAACAAAATCAAACCTCCTACATTTGATGGTGAGTACAAGAAGGATGAAGATGCAAAAACATGGTTGTTGGGCATGAGAAAGTATTTTCAATTGCATAATTATTCTTCTCATGCAGAAGGTAGAATTGCTATCTATCAACTCAAAGGAAAGGCATCCATGTTGTGGGATCAACTTGTCCAGGTGCAACACATTAAAGAGAAAAGTGTTACTTGGAGAGAATTCAAGAAATATTTTGAGAATAAATACTTGACTAAGAGATATTATGACAAGAAAATGAAGGAGTTCTTTGAACTCAAGCTTGGGAGTATGACAATAGATGAATATAAGAGAAGGTTTTTAGAACTGTTGAAATATGTCTCTTTCATCAAGGACGAGACAGTTAAGATTCAAAGGTATTTGAGTGGATTTCCATCATTCATCAGTGACAAAATACAGTATGATGATCCCAAGACATTGGAGGAGACCCTAAGGTGAGATAAATTCCTATTTGATAAAAAAAATATATTATTATGACTGCACTCTATTACATCAGGGTTACTACTTGCTTGATATTTTCTAGCTAATTAATGTCTTGAGTCTTACTACTTCCACCAAGTTTTTCTAATTTGATAGAAAAAAAATATTATTATGACTGCACTCTATTACTGAACAAATTCTTAAAAGAGCAGTGCCCTCCAATTGTGATAAAACCCAAGCTGAAAACTATTGTAAAAAAAAGTTATTGTAGAAATAAGAAATACGCACTTCTACATCTATTACTGAACAAATTATTAATAGAGCAGTGCCCTCCAACTCTGATAAAACCCAAGTTGACAACTATTATTAAAAAAAAGGTTATTGTAGAAATAGGAAATAAGCACTTCTACATAAATTTCAGACAAGAAATCTAGCACCCACCTCTCTAATTTTATGTTCTTTACTGTGCCAGAGAATGAGAAAAACTGCTTAACATCCTTGACTATTGCTTTCTTTGACAAATTACATACCTACACTGTGTAACGATCAATAATGGGTGAATCTTCAAAATATTTATCATTTCAAAATATCATTATATATATGTGTAACCCCTTAACATATTATATTTATCATTTCAAATGCTATACATAAATAATGGGTGAATCTTCAAGAGGATACCATAGAGTTTTTGTATAAGATGAGCCCATTTGAGGCACTTTATGGAAGAAAGTGAAACACACCATTAAGCTGGGATAACTCAGCAGACAGAGCAGTGGTTGGACCAGATTTGCTCAGGGAAATGGAGGAGCAAATGATAAAAATAAAACAAAATTTAAAGGCTTCCCAAGACAGGCAGAAAATCTATGCTGATAAAGGCATAACTCACAGGGAATTTAAAGTGGGTGACCATGTATTCTTGAAAGTGAAGGCCAACAAAAGTTCCCTAAAGTTGGGAAATTGTTCAAAGTTGCCAGCTCGCTATTGTGGGCCATTTGAAATCCTAGAGAGGATTGGTCCAGTTGCTTATATGATTTCATTTCCTGCATCTATGTATGTTCATAATGTATTCCATGTGTCATTGCTAAAGAAATATATACCTGATGCTAATCATGTTATTGATTGGAATGTGATTCAGGTGGAGCAAGAAGGCACTTTCCAAGTGCATCAGGTACGCACTCTGGACCAGAAAATCAAACAGCTCTGGAATCGAGCCATAGGGCCTGTAAATTTCCAATGGACTTGGTACGGTCCTGAGGACGCTACTTGGGAGGATGAGGATGCAATGTGGGTAGAATACCCGCATATTTTTGAGGATTTTTGAAAAATTTGTTGTATGTGAGTACATGATGCATTGAGGATAGTGCATAAAATAAGGGGAGGGGATTGTAATATCCCTAGGAAGAACCCAATTGTAAATATAAATGCAAATGTACTTAAGCTGGTGAGCTATTTGATATAATTTTGTATGCACCTTTCATGGCATAGTGCACGTAGGTACTGCGCAGTGAAATGATGAAGTGTGCAGATTCCAGGATACCACACATAGCATCTTAAGTGAGCGCGATTGTGAGGCCAATGAGCCTTTGTGTATATGCTATGTTTTATAGGTTGTTAAGCCAATTATTATAATCTAGGATGATTTTGTTTGGATTAGGCCAGAGAGCCTAGATGTTAAAGGCCAATGTGCCTATTTTTGTATATGTTTCATAATTAATATAAAATACATCATTGCGCGCAGACCGACCATGATAAAAGAGATGGGGGACTAAACTCCACTAGTTAGGGAAAGGGAGCGGCCTAAGATTTAAGGAAAAGGGTTGAGCTAGGGAGCTTAAGCCAAAAACGAATATTACATTAATATTTCTTAAATCATAAAGTATGGATAACTATTTTATCCTAAGTTCTAAAGTTGGGGACAAGTGGGCCAAAGTAGCTTCCAACATGAAAAGTTTCAAGTTGGGGACATCCATACATATTGTTGGGACTTAGTTCATTTTCACACATTCTTCCATCATTCAACCATAATTCAACCATGACTCCATGACCATTTTCACTCACACAGCCAGTCATCTTTCAGACATTCATTTCACTGTACCATAACTGTATCCATAGACATATATGTTTGTGTAGCTGGTTAGCTTGGGACCTGGACTGAAGAAGCAGGTTGTCAAACCCGTGGAATATTGAAGAGGCAGGTTGTCAGGCCCGTGAGAAATTCTCTGGGTGAGAGAATTGTTGGGAATTTATTTCCTGAAGGTGCTTAACTGCAGCTACAGTGCTCTGAGACTTCCTGTCTGGCCTGTTGCTGAAGCCCGAAAAGGAAGTGGGTCATCCGAAGGACTGTTGAGCAGAGAAGGGGCACACTTCCTGGGTGGGACATGCATGTGGGGAATGAGGGACTGTAGGTTGTTAGTTTGAGTTGGCACCTGAGACATAGTCTTTCCTGTTGTCCATGAGCCTTTAGCTTGGATAGGAATCCTTTTACCCGGGTGGAGTTTAGTCCCAGCTCAGGGGTGACTCACTGTTGAGAGTGATGAACAGTGTGGTCTAAGGTTGGGAGGTTCGTGGAAGGTATGCACACAGTTTGTGACATTCTTACCAAGATAAGTGCCAATTGTGTGATAAATTTACATACTGCATTGTTATTTACATGTGTATTTTCATGGGTTTATCTTATGTGTGGTTATGACTGTCTATATATTTATGGGTATTACCTATATATTCTACATGTATATGTTTACTGTTATTTCCATGTGAATCTGTGTATTTATATATGTATTTGTATGTTTACGTTTTATATATATAATGCTTCCGCAAGAGTTCTGTGTGTGTATGTTTTAATTGCATGCAGTTCGAAAAATTTATGTGGCGTAGCTCAGTTGCATACTGGGTATGTTACAGTGTGTTCCGTAGAGAGAGAACAATAAGAGTTCTCTGGTGTAGCGTGTTCCGACATGGATGGTTGAGGACGTTACAAAAACACTTTTGATTTCTTGGAATGAAATAAATCAGATTGCTATTCTGTTTCATATGTGTGGATTTATGACTTGGTCACTTTTTCTTTTTGATCTCCATATTTACTTTCTGCAATGTGCATATGTTTATAAAACTAAAAACTAAAATTTTATTTTATTTTTGCAACATTCTTTTCATTAATAAATCAGCCTAAGCCCTGGTAATTAATACTTGTGGATTGGGAAATTATTTTTGAGGCTATAAGGCATAGGGTGATATTCCTGACTATTTTTCCCTAGCCAGACAAGATTAAAAAATGTTTGAGTAAGATAATTCATATCTTTTCCCCAACATTTATTTGGAAACCATACTGTGGAGATCTTCCATATCTCTCTGGTTGATTGAATTCACATTATCATTGAATATTTTTATGTTTCTACTTTATAGTCTTTGACTGTTTTCTTTTCTTCATGAAAGTACCTGTTACAAGGCAACCCAATATTGAGCATGGTCTTAAAGATCAAACCAACATTGCTTTAACCTTATTCAATACCATCTTAGAAACTGCTAATACCCAGGCTGAGATTGAACGCTCGTGGGAAGTGATTGAACAAGACATAAGTGTCTGAGAATGATGGGAATGCAAGAAACGATAACCTAGGAATCAACCATAGCTTTATTTTTCCTAAAGTTTTGATCTTCTTTTCATGTTCTTAAACCCTTGCATCTCTAGGGGAAGAAGAGGTTTATCACCTAAGATCAATGTTATTGCTGAAATAGAAAGAAGAAATGTTGTTTTGTCAACCCAACAAGGTACTCTAAGGAGAACTTCGTCTGATTCAATCAGTTAGTCTTTCTCTCCCTTACCTATCATTCACAAGATGGCATTTGTGGGTGGCTTTGGTGGCACTGGAGGTGATTCTTTATCTCAATATTCATCCTCATTAGTGATTGGTAGCTTGTATAGTCATCAATTCCCTATCCAATCTACTACAAATCCAACCAAGGTCATAAAGAAGTATGGACTCCTTCAATTCGAAGAAGATGCTACTACTACTCTGTGGCATGTATCCTCTCCTCTGAACCTAGCACCTGCTACTCATCCACTTTCAAAATTCAAAGAGAATCTCCCTAGGATTTCAGGAAATAACATGGTCACTGCGAATGAACACTTGGTGGAATTTTCTAATTCTTGTCACAACATAGGAGCCAATCGCAATGACACTTTTATGCGCTTATTTGTTAATTCCCTTGAAGGGAAACCAACGACAGATTTC
Source organism: Picea engelmannii (assembly GCA_009831015.1). NCBI lineage: Eukaryota > Viridiplantae > Streptophyta > Pinopsida > Pinales > Pinaceae > Picea > Picea engelmannii. The sequence continues at coordinate 686,708 of ML777599.1, read as the reverse complement.
TTTGATCTTCCTCCCAAGAATATTTCTACTTAGGAGGAGTTAGTTTATTGGTTCAAATCTACTTATGGGCAGTCTAAGAGCCCACCTGAAAAATTACGGTAATATAATAACATTGCGTACAAATATGGTGAGACTATCAAGTCTTTCAACTTACGTTTCACCAAGTTATATAACCAAATTACTGAACTTAGTCACCCTTAAAACCAAGTCGCTTTTATGCATTACTATAATGATCTACCTTCCCCCTACCGTCATAGGCTTGAAAACAAATCTATTGACAATATTGGTTCCACTCTGCATACTTGTCTAGAGTATGAAGAACAACTAGAAAGAACAAGTCTTCCCAAGGGAGACTAAATTAAACAAACGAACATGTCCTCCCTCTTACAACTTGTACAAGACATGAATAAATGAATGATAGCATATGAGCGAAAGAGAAATGTCCCTTCAATTACCCTTGGGGACTCATTGTCTTCTTCACCACCCTTTAGGAATCCTAATGAAAACAAATTTCAACCTAAAACCATCATGCCTTGCAGTTGGTGTAATTTTTGCAGGGAACACCATGAGGAAAGTACTTGTGAGGTAAAGAAGAATGCCAGAGATAAAATATTTTGAAAAGTCCTGAAAATACCATTGTTGTTCTAGATTTCATAGAACCAGAGGATGTCATGATCATAAACACTATGAATAAATCCTATGCTTCGAAAGGAAAATATGATCCCCCTCATACTTCTTCTAGCCCAAGCTCATATTCACCAGATGGTATTGTACAAGTTACTAAAACTCCTCACAATCAAGGAAATTCCTCCCCTCTTCCCTCTTCCAAATACAACATTCTCAATCAATTGGCTAATATTAAAGTCGATGCTACCCTCCTGTACATGGTTTCCATCCTTGAGCAACAAAATCATCTAAAAAATTTCATGCAAGGAAAAACTTCCACCATATCCAATCTCTTTGAAGAGGTAGACGAAGAGGACTCAACTGTAAATAAATTAGTTTTACATAATTTTAGACACTCTGTAAAAAAATCCTTCATTTTTCATTTATGTAAAGATTATGGAAAAAATATCCCATTGTTGTCTGATTGAGAGTGGTTTGGGCCCAAGCGTAATGTCGAAAGTTATTATGGAAGAGATAGGATTGTATTGTACAAATGAAAATTCTAGAAGCATGATTTCCTATAATAGTTTACAACAATCGACCATAAGAGAGATCAAGGACATGACCTTGGTTTTGTGCGTGCATCCTGAAATAAGGAAAACCTTTAACATTCGGGTAATTGACATGCTAGTGAGTAATTATTCAATCATATTAGGAACAAACTTGCAAGCCTTGACAGGTGGATACCTCTCACTCAATGAGACACACTTATATGTTCCTTGGAATGGGAATAACATCATAGTCCTAAGGGAGGGAAGAATTTCACCTTATATAGAAAGCATCCCACAACCTAATGTAAATTATATTGAAGAGGACCTAGGAGTGTACTCCATCTTTGCCGATGAGGACAACACTACCTTGGAACAAATCGACCTAGAGGATGGGATGTGGCATATGCACTTTGATGGTTCATGCTCCTATGAAGGAAATGGAGCTGGCATTATCTTGTACTCTCCTATAAGTTAAATTCATATCTTTTCCTATAGGTTAGAGTTTTCTTGCACTAACAACTTCACCGAATTTGAAGCATTACTGCTAGGCATTGAAAATGCCTATAATTTAGGTTGTGGTCACCTTACAGTTTTTGGGGACTCTGAACTTGTTGTAAACCTTGTACGTAAGATATATTCTCCTAGAAACAAGTTAATGAAACACTACACCTAAAATTCTTTGGAACTTATCTCGAACTTGCTATCATTCAATGTCACTCATGTTAAAAGGGAACTGAATTCAATGGATGATAGGTTAGTTGTTTTTGCAACCTATCCTACTCGAAAAATTATGGCACAAAGACTTGATTGCACCTTTCGATCTTTGTATTGTCCTCATATCCCTGACAATGTAGAGTCATTGTAGGTCTTCCCTAATGATGAGAGCATATGTTATTTCATACAAAATGAACCTTATAAGCCCAAGGATATTGTATCCATGGAAGACGACAAAATTTTGAAGGGCTTGAGTCCTCTAGGAAGTTCATTTTCATCAAGTGATTTAGGCAACAAACAAAAACATAAAGATGAGGAGTAAAAAAGGAAAATGGGTGAAACCATTTCCTTGAACATTGGGACACCCAATTATCCAAAGAATGTTAAGAGAGGTGCCCAATGTTATGATGAAGAAAAGTTGAAGTTAATTGAGTTACTTTGTGAATTTCAAGATGTTTTTTCTTGGTCTTATGAGGATCTTCGTGGTTTTGATCCTTCTCTTATACAACATGCCATCCCTATCAAGGAGGGAATAAAATGAGTTAGGCAAAAAAAAGGACCCATTAACCCTGCACTTGAAGAAACCATTCTGAAGGAGTTGGAAAAACTCTTGAAGTCTAGGATAATTTTTCCTGTTAAGTATTCTGAGTGGGTTTCAAATTTGTTTCTCGTTCATTAAACAACTGGTCAGATCAGATTATGTGTTGATTTTCATGCATTGAACGGAGCTAGCATGAAATACGATTTTACTCTCCCTAATATGGAAATGATTTTTAAGCAAGTTGCAGGGTCACAGATGATGTCCTTACTTGATGGTTTTTCTTGTTATAATCAGATCAAGGTAAAAAGGCCAGATACATATAAAACCACTTTTATTACACGTTGGGAAACTTTCTCTTATGAACATATGCCTTTTGTCTTATCTAATGCAGGTGCCACTTTCCAAAGAGATATGCAAATAGATTTTGACAATCTGATCGACACCACTATTCAAATTTATCTTGATGAATTAACTATATATTCAAAAAATTGATCAAATCATTTTGGTCATCTTATAAAGGTTCTCATGCGATGCAGGAAATTTGACATTTCTTTAAATCATTCTAAGTCTATCTTCGAAATTACCAAGTGAAAGATCCTTTAGCACATTGTCTCTGATTTAGGAATAAGCATAGATCTCGAAAGGATTGCTTCTATCCTAAATCTTCTTTCTCCTACTTCCAAAAAGGAGGTTCAATCCTTTATGGGCATTATCAACTTTGTTTGTAGGTTTGTTCCTAATTTTGCAGTAATGGTCAAACCAATTCACAATATTCTTAAGAAAGATCGATCCTTTTCTTAGAATGATGATGTCGAAAACACTTTCGTAAGGATAAATAAGGCAATCATCTCCGCACTATTTTTGACGAAACCATATTTTGAGAAAGAATTTATTATATATACTAATTCCATAGAGGAATCAGTTTCTGCTATCCTCATACAATGTGATGACCAAGTTAACGAAAAACCAGTAGCTTACATGAGTCAAAGCTTGTCAGATGTTGAATTTAAATATTCTTATATTGGAAAACATGCTTTCTCTCTTGTTAAAGCTATTGAAAAATTTCACCACTTTATCTTAGGTAAGCACACACTGGTAAAAGTCCTTTTACTTGCTATTAAGTTTTTTCTATCACAAACTTATCTTTCAAGGAATCTTTCACATTGTCTTGCCAAGATCCAGGAGAATGATTTAACTATCATGAATTCTAAAACCATTAAGGGACGTGACTTATCCCTTCACTTAGCTCAACATGCAAAAGCAAGTGAAGAAATGGATGAACAAGATAGCTCTCTGTAAACACTATTTTATATTGATAGTCAAATCTTTCCTATAGCTGAACATCCCTGGTATAAATATATGGTGCATTACTTGCAAAACCAAAGGTGTCTAGATAATTTAGATACTCATCAAAGGAGAAGGCTTTGTCTTGAATCTTCCAGGTATGTCATTTTAGGATACTTATTGTTTAGGAGATCTGCTGATGGTATGTTACTTCATTTTGTGAATAATGAGGAATCAAAACAATTGTTACAAGAGACCCATAGATCTTCAGATTCTGTTATTCATGTAGGAGGTCACTTTTTTGCTAAAACTACTGCTTTTAAAATTATCAGGAAAGGGTACTATTGGCCTTCTATTTTTCGTGATTCTTATATTTTTTCAACATATTGTGACAAGTTCTAGAAGTTCGTTGGGAAAGAACGTCTTTATTCCATGCCTTTACAACATTTCCTCCTTGAATTTCCTTTTTCAAAATGGGGTCTGGACTTCATTGGTCCTATTAATCCTCCATCTTCAGCAGGGCATGTTTTTATCTTGACAACCACAAATTATTTTACAAAATGGACTGAGGCTGTCCCACTTAAGCATTCACAGGATGAGCAGGTGATTTCTTTCCTTGAGACTAATATTTTTTCCAGATTTGGTCTTCCTTTGGAAATTATTACAGACAACGGTCCCACTTTTATTTTTGCTAAGATGACTAAGTTTCTATCTAAAATGGGGGTTAAACATTTTACCTCATCATCTTATTACCCCCAAGAAAATGGGCAATCTGAGTCTATTAACCAAAACATGGTTAAAATTATTAAGAGGGTCATTGAAGATAAGCTTCGTCAATGACACACTCTCCTCACTTACGCCCTTTGGGAAGATTACACAACCACCAAAGTGAGCATTGGTTTGACTCCCTTCCATCTTGTTTATGGTCAATAAGTCATTCTTCCTATCGAGATGGAATTTTTTTCTCTAAGGCTGATGCTATAGGTTGAGGAATTAAATTCTTCCAATATCTCTCAAAGAATGAATTCACTCTTGGCTTTAGAGGAACAAGGACGTTTTCCTGGATAACATAAAGAGAAGACAACAAACTGTTAAAATGTATTTCAATAAAAGTGCAAAGGATGTCAAATTTAAGGTTAGTGAGAAGGTCTTGCTATGGGATCCAACTCATGATGATAGAGGAAGGAATTCAAAGTTCCAAAATTTATGGTTGGGTCCTTTTAAGATCACTTTTGTTCTAGGCACAAATTCCTATATCCTAAAGGACTTGGAAGAGCGATCATTTTCCTATAGCACCAACAGTTCCCACTTAAAACACTATGTGGAACCAACTTGAAAGTTTAAATGATGTATGCAATTTTTTCTATATTATAGTTTTGTTTTATTTATTTTATTTTACTTTGTTGTTACTTCTTTCTGCTATTCATTTCTATTGTTTTATTTCTTTTATTGATGTCATGGTGTTGTCATTGATGTAAAAAGGGGGAGAATGTTAGACATGGTATTAGGAAATTGTAATTAATGCAAAGAGGGATAACATGTTCTATAAATCTGTTAAAAACATGTGTGAGCTTGATGCATTCATACTATAATGTCCCATCAAAAGACTATGGAATGTGTTACTAGAATCCATTCACAGAAGAAGAAATTGAATAGACAAATAGGTGAGGTTGTTGTTCACTCCTTGAAGATATTATTGGAGAAAATTTTGAATGGAACCTTAAAGAAATTATCACTACGTATTGTTCTCTAAATTCTGGTGTTTCAATAGAATGCAGTAGATATCAAGGGCCTGGTATAAAAATATTAGCAATGGAGATGCTTCACACAACCTTCATCACTTAGTTTTTGAAGAATTCTATTGTAGAAGATATTATGAAGAGATAAGTTTACAGATCATTGTCATCTATTCTCAAAGTGAACGAAAGCAAGGCCAAAGATCTTCTCTCAGGGCATATAAGACATTCTATGAGAATTGCCTTTAAGAAGGTGGATAAACATTGACAAATATGGAATGATGAATACAATAAATAAATACAAGGGTCAAGATCTACATGATATTTTCTTTCCTCCTTTTATTGTAAGGATTGATGCTCTGATCATCGTCATATATGTGGGAAATTCAAGGAATAGTCAAGAGGATGATTGTGATCATTAGATCACTGGACTAAGCCATAAGAATATTAAAAACTATGGATCAACATTGAACTATGATAATGGATCAATGATCGTTGCATAAAAAATAAGAGCACGATGAAATGGCCTTAATCTAATCCATGTTTGGAATAACATGAAGGATAAGTGGCAAGGGTGGACATGAAAAGTATTTTGTGAAAAAATTAATAATCCATGTGTTAGTGCTAAGTTGTATCATATTTTGGTTTAGGAATATTTCGAGTACATCTTTCAAATGTGAAAGGCATATGGATCGTCCACTCAACTGTTGGTCAAAACCCAATTGTTGGTTTAATTTGGCACATAGATAAATCCTAGACCGTCCACTCAACCATTGATTAAAAGTTAACTATTGATTTGATTGAATCTTAGATAAGCCTTGGATGTATTGGTTCTCGATCACATATCAAGGTCTTATAGTAAAAGTGAAGTTGTGTTAGATTAAGGTTTTAACTGGGATAACTCCTGGTTATAGGGCGCGGTCACTTGGTGAATAAAATAAGTTCTTTTGAGCTAGCTTACAGAAAATGCCCTTGTGCCTTGTTTATATAGATATTGGTCACATTATCTAGACATATGGGAAAAGGGCCACGATTTAGCACCTTCATATTTCGATACAAGAAATGCCCCACAAAGTTAATTAAAAGATCGAAATATGATATTGTTGGAAGGAAACAATCCCATGAAAAGAGCCTGGATTACCAGTTCCAATTGAGAATATGCTTCTTAATTTAATTCTTTATTAAATATATTTTGAAGAGTAACCAAGGTCACCCAATTACTTAAATATGATAATAAAGGAATAAATGTGTTCTTAAAACAACATTAATAAAATGAAAAGGCACATTGGTTTGTTTTCTATTTATTGAAAGACAATGGTTCAATAACAAAGACATTTTAGTAGACTATATAAACAAAATATATATGGTGAGAAGAAAGTGTCTATGCGAGCTAACTCAAAAGATAAAAAACATAAGTAGAGTCGAAGGAAGAATATGAAACCTAAAACATAGACATGAAGTGAGGGTGGAAGGGAGGAGAAAAGGAGGATTGGAGTTCTCTACGGGTTGGAGCCTGAACAATCAAGGAGTTGCAGCTTCCTCAAGTTGGTGCTTGAAACTAGAGGATTGGAGTCCTCTACAGGTTGGAGCCTGAAACAATAGGGAGTTGCAACTTCCTCAAGTCGATGCTTGAAAATAGGGGATTGGTTTCTCCTTGAGTAGGTGCTCAAAAGAAAGGAGATTGGTGTCTCCTACAAGTTGTAGCTTGTAAATTAAATATAAATTTTATTATTGTTAAATTTAATTCTACATAATATACATTCTTGTTGATAAATTGTTACGGTGAATAAATTTAATAATTAAAAATTGATTAAAATTGTGAAAAAGAAGAAATATTGATTCATCCCCCCTCCTAAGTATTGAACTACATTTCAACACAAATTGATGTATGACCAAGAAGTCGTGTGCCTATGGAATTCATAGTACTGAGTTTGTGCATTGCTACATTGACAAAA
>ML777599.1:645290-663052 GCA_009831015.1 Picea engelmannii | reverse complement strand
TACCACATCCCAGACATCTGCACCTAAAGCCATTATATAGGTTCTCATTCTAACTTTCCAGAAGGCAAAGTTTGTTCCATTGAACAGAGGGGCCTTATTGGTTGAATTTCCTTCATGGCTTGACATGTTTAAGCTCTAGGATCCACCCTTAGATAAAATGGGGCTAGCTCTGATACCAATTGTTAGACAACTGAGAGGGGGGGGGTGAATCAGTTGTTTCCGTGCTTAAACAATTATGGTTCTTTTAAACTCTTTGTAGAGACACTGAATGATAATCACAATAATGCATGGAAATACACAATGGCACTTTCAACATCATTCACATATATGAGAAACACAGAGACAGATATTTCCCGAGGAAACCCATGCAGGTTAAAAACCTCTTTTTCTTTATATGATAAGTAATGGTTACATTCTTTACAGTATCATACATATGAGCACCAACTCATAATGAGGCTACAACCTCAGATTTGCAAGCTGCAACTTGCTGAGAGCACCAACTCTCTGTTTTCTCTAGCACCAACTAGAAGGAAGCACCAACTCCCTGGTTTCTCTAGCACCAACTAGAAGGAAGCACCAACACCCTGTGTTCAAGCACCCACTTGAACCTTTGAGGACAAAAGTCCTCCCTAGCTCCACCCAACCACCCTAAAATATAAATATTTGCTACTGAAATGTATTACAGTGATATGATGTTCAACAATGGATTACCAGACTCATCATTGTTCTGCTACATTTTGTTTCTCTGTCTGCCTCATTGCCTTTCTGCACACATCACTTGCGCTGTCTATTCTTCCGCTTTTTATGCTCTGTGCGCCATGTCCATTCACTGCACAGTTCCTCTTCTGTGCTCTTCAACTGCTGCACTCTCCCCCTTCTTCACACATGAATCACCTTCACCAACAACATTCACAACAACCTCCAACAGTAACCGCAACAACACCCTTCTCTTCTCTATACTGTGTATTTATATCTTCTTTGCACCTTGTGCATGCAATGTTCGCAATCCTCTGCATGCTGACTCTGAGCCGTTATGCTCCACCTCTCAAGTTCTCTATCTGATCATCACCATGACTCTTCAGCTTCTCTGGCGGTTTTCCCATGCATTCAACATCACTGGATGTTATGCTGAGATTCCTCAGCCTCTTTGGCAGTTGAGACTCTTCGTCTTCTCTGTGACAGTCGAGCTCACCTTCTCTATTTCAGTTACAGCCTCAATCCCATCCAGCTGTCAATCGCCTCCACGAGTGGTCTTCATTCCACTGGCAGATTCCATGTGACTCTTCTTCTCCTCTGGAAATCACACCGAAGTCTCTTCGCATCCTCTGGTAGAAACCATCAATGGTTACTAGCAGTTTCACTGTGTCATGCAACAGTAGCCCTCCGATCTTGTTCAAATTCACCTGCACCGTTGGATTAACTCTGAAGGGTATTGTCATTATTTACCCATTTCGCACTTTCGCAATTCAAAGATTCTACGATGAGACATATTGACTCTCCATGTCACGAGCTCCGAAATTCCGAGGTGTAGCTCATCTGCACTAGGTTCTTCCTCCACATGACCATATGCGGTGACAACAGGTTGCGCTAAAAGGCGTTGTGAACTCATGATCTTCATAGCCCCTGATCGACGGTCCATGATCTTGATGAATCAACGGTCCAGATATTTTCGAGATCTTGCATCTCGCTGTTCCTTAGTTGGAGGTTCTCGTCTCTCCAAGTCACGATAGGCGAAGCTCTGAGATGGAGCTTAGATCAACGATCCACGTTCTTGGTGATCCGACGGTCCTGATCTTTTCGTGATCTCGCATCTCGTTGTTCCTTAGATGGAGGTTCTGGTCACTCCAAGTCATGATAGCCGAGACTCCGAGATGGAGTCGGATCAACGGTCAAGATCAAACCTTGATCTAACGGCTAAGATCAAACCTCGATCTGATGGCTAAGATCAAACCCCGTTCCTTTGACTTTCCAGTCAGCGACATGATGATATTTCACCACGTGTCCTCTTGATCCAAATGACCACGACTGTCATATCTGCCTTGCAACTTCACCATATCTAACGGCTATTGGTCCTTCATACTTCCCCCAGATCCTACGGCCCAGATCTTCTCGTGATTTCGCCACTTCGCCATGTGAGTTCTCGACACCTTCAAGTCCCGATCTATGAAACTCCGATAAGGAGTTAAATCAACGGTCCATATTCATTCTCGATTCAATGGCTGCGATTGAATCGCGATATCGCATATCGCGAAATCAGGGTTCCTGATGTCAAAATTATTTGACATCTCCAACTCTCGATCCTCGAAACTCTGACATGGACAGGGATCAACGGTCCAGATTCAACCTCGATCTGACTTCTCATATTAAGTCACGATTTCGCATATCGCGAGTACGCCTGCTTCTCCTTGTTCTTTAAAACATCGTGCAGGTTTTCCTCGATCCAACGGTGGTCGGATCCTACGCTTAGATCTAACGCCTGAGATCTATCCTTCTCTTCAGCGCACACTCTTCTTGTCTTTATTCAGATCTGATGGTCCTCATGCTGTCAGGAATTTTGGATGGGATCCAATGATCAACGATGCTTCGCCTCCAAGATTACATTGTTCCTGTTTGTCCATCGATGCACACTCTGATCCTGCCATCTTCACTGTTGTACTTGCCATCAATGACAAGCATACACTACCTGTTAAAATTTTTCCAAAAAGGTATTGTGTACCACCAAGGAATCCGACAACAAATAAGGTAAAGTTACCAAAAGATCCAAATTATAAAATCATCGAACCATAAATACCACAAGGTGTGATCATTGAAGCTGATATGCTCGGCACAGTAGGATGCATGAGGTATGCAAACCATGACTTAAAATATGTGAATAAGTTTCCATAATTGGCTCCAAATAAGTACAAAAGTGTAAGAATAACCCCATATTTACAAGCAGTAATAGTAGAGCCACATGAATGGGAAATAAGGATGGAAAATATAGGTATTCTGAACCTTTTTTATATTCCACATTTTGGTAGGAGCACATAGATAAATATAAATAAATATTTGTGTTAAGTTATTACTTAGTTTCATAGGTGGAGGATTTATATGGTTAGGTAAACCAATATCCATAGACACAAATTTGATTTTGTAGATAACCAGGTTTTCATCAAAAGGGGAAGACCCATCACTACTATTCACAAGCAAGACAAAGGCGAAAGCATTGGTAGAAATAATGAATGGAAAGTACAACACATTCAGAGGTGCATATGGTCCGGATGTTGCAAACATAAATGATGATATAATCCTGTTCATGATGTAGGTGCTAGAATGCAAGTTATTGAGGAAATGTTGTAAGGATCAATTGCTAGCAGATGTGATAGTGACAACTGAGAAGTGTGTCATAGGAATTTAAATGGTCTAGGAAATGTTCCCATTGAACCAGTTCGTGATAGATTGTATGGAAGCTTAGGAAAAAGGTATGGAATTTTATTATGCCTGGATGTTAATATTGATAACACTAGTGGCTTAGAGGGATCTAGAGGACACTCAATTTTTGGGAGCTACGAAGAAGCCATGTTTAGCAGTGAGATATGTAAACTTGGGACATACTACACATAAGCAAAGGTAGTTATATAACAAAATTAAGTTCTATGTATACATGGAACTAATTTGGAAGAGTATCTAGAATAAACCATGCATAACACCACAGGTAGTAGAATCATACAAGGGGATTACACACTTCAAATATTGAAGACATCATTTGTACATTTATGCCAAGAAGGACCCAGAGCAGTAGTGGCTAACATGCATATACAAGTTGACAGAGGTTGATGTGGGATAGATTATAGAAGAGTGAGAGGACGAATGGAAAACCTCAGTACCAGAAATAGAGAATCCAAAGAAACAACAACTAGAAATTGAATAATTAGGAGATGAAGATGAATACAAACATGAAGGATAGGGTGCAGGAGGAAAACATAAGACAATACCGCAGCCGAGAGAGAAGCGGAAGGAACAAGATACAAAAATATTAGTACCACAATGAAAGAAGAGGAAATAAATAAAGAAAGTGGCCACCCAGGCCCTGTCAGAGGATGAATTAGAAAATATTGTGGATGAAGTAAAAGAGGTTACTAAGGAGGATTTTGAGTGAGTGGCACATAAGCAAGAAGAAAGGAACTTGAACATGCAAGCGCAGATTGTCACATTGCAACAGATTTTGGAGACAACCAGAAATGCACAAGTCAGAATAGGAGAACATGAGCTAATGGAGATAATGATACACATGAAAAAGGTGCAACAAATGACATCTCATCCATCTGCAACATCAAGAGAGCGATGGGTGTTGAATATAGCAGTGGGAACTTTAGTGTTCCCTACGACAGAATTACAGGAGCATGTAAAGGAACTTAGTCATTTTGACTTAGTGTTATCCTAGTTGTTATTATAAGTGTCACATGGTTTATAGATGAGCATGAAGTTGGAAGTACAATTTTGCACGATGTCAACAATGATGTATTTGACAACACAGATAAGGATGTGTTGAAAGAATAATATGATCAACTTAGGCTAGAGAAGGATGAGGCTGCATAGAGGACAGAGAGACTGAAACAGGTGGTCTAGAGGATTTATAATATTATTCCAGAAATACCTAAGGAGGAATATTCCCTATTATAAGAAAATGTGACAAAAATCAGTGAAGGCATTTAGGGCTTCCACACAAATATTAATGATTTGGAAGCGTTCTAGATACCAAGCACTCCGCTAGAGGAAAGGGAGAAAAGGGAAAAGACAGTGACACCAACCATGGAGAATATCAAAAGTATAGAAGCATAGTATGGAAAACTATATGAATAAATCATGAGAGTGTAGACGCAAATGACATAATACATAGGATGCTAGGAAATTGAGCGGAAGCTACAAGCTATGCAGGACAAGGCACATAATTTTAAGGAAGTAATTAGCACATTACCACCAGTAGAGTTGATGGAAGAAATGTAAGAGAACAAAAACTTGTATTTAGATATGAAGCAGATGAGGGCAGTTGAGCATGATCGTACACAAAATATTGAAACAATGAATGAAGAAGCATATAAGGTGAAAATAGAAGTAGAATCTGTGCAGGTCATGGTCAAGCAGGCATTACAATAAAGTGAAAAAAAGTTGAAGACCCATATTACTGCAAATATGATCGAGGGAATTGTGCAGCAATAAACACAAGATAGAGAGAATATTATAGTTGCAAAGGAGGCATTCCATAAATTCATGGAGGCCTGGAAGAAAGTATGAAGTGGCGCAGGATAAGCCACAAGTGAGTGTTGGGGGCCTGTTGGAGTAGGACATTTGGGTAAGTTTTGGGAATTGCGAAGGATAAAACTGCCCGACATGTCAGCAAATAAAAAGAATGCATGGAAGACAGTTAGTGCATATTCAGGAGCCAACGCGTGGAAGGAGAAATTTATTTATTAGCATTGAGACCATTTGGTCCATTTTATAACAAGCCAAGCCCTAATATCAAAGTATAAATATGTATGGGTTTTGGGTAGAAAGTAGTAAGAGAGAGTTGATTAGAGTGAGTTGATCAAGTAATGAGCTATTGTTGGAGTCAAAGAGGAAGAGTGAAGTGATGGATGAGGAAAGGAGATAATTGTGCACTGTATGTGAAAATGGCTAGGGAATTTTGGGTAGAACTAGTGTATCTTATTTAAGCACAGTGCACACCAGTTGTAAGGATCAAACATGAATGATGAATATAATAATCCAATTGTTGTGGATGTATCCTATTTTGGGGTGAACCATGTTAAATATTTGTGTCATGATGTATACTTTGATGTGTTTCTTTTATGTTCTGCTTATGGCGCACTTGTAATACTTGAATGGTTCATATGTATCTGATGGTTTTGTGCATGTGTTGAATGGTTAAGTAAGATGAATCAGTTAGATGTTATGATGATATTATGATTTCACGCACATTGTATATTTCATATTGAATGAATTTTAAGTAATAATGAATTCTATAATGATCCACATTCCCTTCATGACTGCGTAAGCCTGGTTCCTGCAGTCCCCAGTACCTTGGGTGAGACTCCACATTCTTGTGAGTGATGTTGAAAGGGTGGATATATTGGGATTTGTTGGTGAATTAATATTGAAACCTAGGTATACCCACTACACACGTAGTGGGTATACTTAGGGTTCAACATTAATTCACCAACAAATCCCAAGATACTAACACTTTTGGCATCACCTGGAAGCAGGTGTAGTATCATTCGTTGTACCTTTCAGGACTGTAGGAACCAGGCTTCTGCAGTCATGAAGGGTATGGGGATCATTCTAACATTCATTCTTAGTTAACATTCATTCAACATGAAATATATGTTGTGCGCGAAATCATTAAAACAACATAACATCTAACATATTCATCTTACTTAATAATTCAACAAATGCACAAAACCATCAGATACATATTAACCATTCAAGTATTACAAGTACGCCATAAGTAAAACATAAAAGAAACACATCAAAGAATATGTAATGACACATATATTTAACTTTATCCACCCCAAACTAGGATACGTCCATAATGAATGGCTTCTTATATTAATGATTCATGTCCGATCCTTACAACTGGCATGTACTACGCCCAAATAAGATACATCAGTTCTACCCAAAATGACCTAGCCATTCATGCATATAGTGCACACTTAGCTCCTTTCCTCATTCGTCACTTCGCTCTTCATATCTGACTCCAACAATAGCTCATTACTTGATCAACTCACTCTAATCACCTCTCTCTTACTAATTTCAACCCAAAGCTCATACATATTTATACTTTGATATTAGGGCTTAGCATGTTGCAAAATGGACCGAATGGTATAAATACTACTAATGAAATTCTTCCTTCCATGCACTGGCTCTTGAATCTGTGATAAATGTATTCCATGCATGATTCTTCTTTGTTCACTTGTCATGCCATTTACTCCTGTGAGATTTCTAAAAATTACCCAAAATGTCTTGCTCAAACTCTTGGTGACTCTGCATTGATTACAAGGCCCTAAAAAAATCACAACCAGGAACTGGTAGCCAATTCCACAAATTGACGACCTTATTCACCATCTCAAGGGAGCCAAGTTTTACAATAAGATTGAACTGAAGTCTAGCTACCACAAGGTCCCAATAGAACATACTGATGTATGGAAGACTGCTCTCAATTCCAAAGAATGTCTTTGCGAATGGTTAGTAATTCCCTTTGTTTTGACACAGTCTCCAACAATTTTCATGAGATTGATGGATGATATATCACAACCTTTCACCAATTATTTTTTTGTGGTATATATGAATGATATCCTCATATTGAACAAGAATTGGGAAGAACATTGACAACAAATTCATCAGGTCCTTCACACTCTGCAACAACACAATCTATATGCTAACTTGGAAAAATGTTCCTTCGACATGAACATGGTCTAATACCTAAGATACATTGTTGATGATAATGGTGTGCATGTGGATCCAACCAATATCCAATTCATTCATTATTGGCCAACCCTGACCACACTAACCGATCTTCAAAGTTTCTTAGGACTTTCCAACTTCTATCGCAGGTTCGTGTTGGGATTCTCCCATATTTCATGGGTCCTTGGCCAAGTGACCAAGGGTGGAGGAAAGTCAACTTTTGTGTGTGGGAAGTCACAATAGCAAGTGTTCGATGATATTAAACATTTCTTTTTCTCAAATCTATTACTCTCCTTACCCAATTTGATGATCTTAAACTTTTCTTGTAGCAACATTTTGAGATTGAGAACGATTACTCAGACTATGATGTGGGTGAAATTCTCACTCAACATGATCATCCAATGAAATATCATAGTGAGACACTATCATATGCCATCCATAGGTACCCCACTTCTCACAAATAAATGTATTCTAATGTACAAGCCTGCCAGAAAGGGAAGCACTACATTCTCAGGAAGGAGACAATCATCCACATTGATCACAAGCCTCTATAGTTCATGCAAGCACAAGGAAAATTGCAGAACGATCGCCATAAAAAAGTGGTTCATATATTTGCAACAATTCCATATCAACATAAAATATAAGACAGGGAACACCAATCATGTTTCTCACTACCTCATTTGACCTCTAGCTGCATCCTTAACCATGATGCTCCACTCTTGTGGCCATTAAGCATTCAAGCAGCCCCAACTCCACAAGAATGATCCTAAGTGTTCTACCACTTACCAGATGTTGGGAACATACACAAATGTCACTGAATTTCATCTTCACGATGGATTGGTATGCCATCTAGGCCACTTCTATGTTCATTCAAGCGAGCTTGTGAAGATAATTTTGGAAGCTCACTATAGTCGGATGGCATGAAATTTTTGCATGGAAAATACCGTGGCAGTACTACATAATAATTTATATTGTTTGAAACTTTTTCCAAGATGTCAATAAGTATATTAGGTCCTGCAATGAATGTTCCATTTCCAAACCAAACACTAAGAAGCAATGCCTATACACCTCTCTTCCTACCCATGACATGCCATGGGAATCCATCTTCATGGAATACATGTTGGGCCTTCCCTCAACCAAGAAGGGAAATGACTGTGTTTATGTGGTGGTTGATCGGTTTTCTAGGATGTCCATCCTAATAACTGACAAGAATAATATCATAGTGGAGGCCACTACCAAGATATTCCTCGAATGGGTGTGGGTACACTTCATCATACCACAGGCCATCATATCATATTGGGATAGTAGGTTCCTAAGCACATTCTAGTCCATCCTCTTGTCATTGTTGGACACCAATCTCACCAAATCCACTGCATCCCACCGCCAAACTGATGAGATTGATGGATGATATATTGTGACCTTTCAAATGTGTCAAATCCATTTGGTTTGACATATTCTCCAACAAATTTCATGAGATTGATGGATCATATATCGTGACCTTTCACCAATTATTTTGTTGTGGTATATATGAATAATATCCTCATATTCAACAAGAATTGGGAAGAACACTTACAACAAATTCAACAGGTCCTTCACACTCTGTGACAACATAAGCTATTATGCTAACTTGGAAAAATTCTCTTTCGACATGAACATGGTCCAATACCTAGGATACATTGTTGATGAGCATGGTGTGCATGTGGATCCAACCAATATCCAATTCATTCTTGACTAGCCAAACCTGACCACACTAAACAAAATTCAAATTTTCTTAGGACTTGTGAACTTCTATCACTGGTTCGTGTTGAGATTCTACCATATTGCATGGGCCCTTGGCCAAAATACCAAGGGTGGAGGAAAGGAAAAGTTTGTGTGTGGGAAGTCACAATAGCAAGCGTTCGATGATATTAAACATTGTTTTTAATCATCTCTAGTACTCTCCCTACCCAATTCGATGATCTTAAACATTGCTTGTAGCAATATTTTGAAATTGAGACTGATGCCTCCGACTATGCCGTGGGTGAAATTCTCACTCAACACGATCATCCAATGGCATATCATAGTGAGACACTATAAGATGTCATTCGTAGGTACCCCAATTATCACAAAGAAATGTATTCCATTATAAAAGCCTATCAAAAAGGGAAGCACTACATTCTTGGGAAGGAGACAATCATCCACAGTGATCACAAGCCTCTGCATTCATGTAGGCATAAGGAAAATTGCAGAACAACCGCCATAAAAAAAGTGGTCCATATATTTGTAGCAGTTCCATATCAACATAAAATATAAGAAAGGGAAAAACAATCATGTTGTTGAGTACCTTATTTGACCTCCAATTACATCCTTAACCACGATGCTCCACTCTTGTGGACATGAGGCATTCGAGTGGCCCCAACTCTAAAAGAATGATCCTGATTTTTATACCACTTACCAGATGTTGGGAACATGCACAATTTTCATTGACTTTCATCTTCAGGATGGACTGTTAAGCAATCTGGGACACCTCTATGTTCCTTCAAGCAAGCTTGCGAAGATAATTTTGGAAGCTCACTACAGTCGGATGGCATGCCATTTTTGCATGGAAAGTACCATGGCAGTACTACATAAGTGTTTCTATTGGTCGAAACTTTTCCAAGATGTCAATAAGTATATCAGGTCCTGCACTGACTGTTCGATTTCCAAACCAACCACTAAGAAGCAAGGCATGCACACCCCTCTCCCTACTCATGACATGCCATGGGAATCTATCTCGATGGACTACATGTTGGGCCTTCCTTCAACCAAGTAGGGAAATGAATATGTTTATGTGGTGGTTGATCGGTTTTCTAGGATGGCCATGCTAATAGCCGGCAAGAAGAATATCACAGTGGAGTCCACTGCCAAGATATTCCTAGAATGGGTGTGGGTACACTTCATGATACCACAAACCATCATATCATATCGGGATAGTAGGTTCCTAAGCACATTCTAGTCCATCCTATGGTCATTTTTGGACACCAAGCTCACCAAATCCACTATATTCCACCCCCAAACCGATGGTGAGACAGAGGCAGTCAAAAAAATGATCATGATTATCTTGGTTCAACAAAACTACAATAGAGGCATGTCAACATATCCCTTCACCATGATCATGCCTCTGTCTCACCGTGTCAACATGATCATGCACGCTCACAAAATCCACTGCATTCCACCCCCAATAATGAACATAGCCCTTCATACCTCGACTGACCATAGCCCTTTTCAGGTTGGGTTTGGATTTGAACCATTGGGTTCCATTGATGTCACACTGCCTATTGCATCCACACAAGTAGAACCATCTGATGTTCAATATGAGGCGGACAAAGCCACCAAGTTTATTTAATAGATTCAACACATCTGGCAACAAGTCCATTATATTTTAGATAAATCCAATGCTAAGTATAAATAACTCCATGATGAACACTAGGTGTTGCACATGTTTTAGGTTGGAGAAAAGGTCTGGTTACATTTGCAAAAAGAGCACCTTACAAGACCCCATCAAAATATTTTTCCACTTCTCTATGGACCTTACACCATCACCAAGGCTATGGGTGACAATGTGTTTTAGCTAATTATTCCCCCCTTCCTTGGCCTACACCAAGTGTTCAATGTGGACTTCCTTCAACCATACTTAGCACCATTATTGGACACATCGGAGATCACAAAGCAGTTGACACTGATAGAGCTCAACCATGATTGTATGGAATAGGAAGCCATTGATCAGATTAGGGATTTTCATATTAAGGGAAATCGACAACGAAGGATCCATTTTTATCTGATCGTCAAAGAAAGGTAGCTTTTTCACCAAGGCAAGTGTCTCACCCGGGGCCAAGTTCAGCATAAGTTTCCCCATATGATGGGGGTGATCAACACAATGGATACCATTTCTTCATAAGCAGGGCGGACTGATCCAGGTGGATATTAGTGGCCACCCACCTATTTCATTCTCTCAAAGAATAGTTTCCATTTTGGCATCTTTTTACAATTTTTCGGGTCCCAAACTTCCAGGGTCGTTTTGAGGCCCTAAACAACGTTTTTTGGGCTCGACAACACCTAACATGTATATAAAGGAAAATTCTAGTTCAAACAGAATATGTACTCCTCGAATATAAATTTCCAATGGTGTATAGAACACCCCAAACACATATCGTATGAAAAATTTACACCCTCGAGAAATTGATGTGTCAACTAACCCCATTAGGGCCCAAAAACATTTTGGTCTTTCATCTCCCAGGGTTAGGTTTTTGGATGTTTAGGGTTTTAAAATTTATGTTTTATTTTAAAAAGGCCTTTGGAGCCTCATTTTACTCATGTTCTTGCGAATGAGTGTATTCGTCACATCTCTTCTCAGAGATAAGTTGCCACAATTCAAGCAAGTTTGTTTCAATCTACATTTTTACAGTTTCAACATGTTCTTTTTATTAATAGAAGTCAAGTTTTACTGTATCTCTATGTTTTTTTGTTTTTATACATATGTATTTCATTTCATTCCATTTATAAATTGGGATCAGTACTATCAGAGAAGTCTTCTCTTGAATTGTTTCTCTGTGCATTTCCCCAATGAGGTTAGGGTATAAGGAGTTGGGACTCGAAGTAGTTGAGCCCTTGCAAGACCGTCCTCTCTGATGACGATGGCCTCCCATGGTAGAAGAAAATATAGATGATAGAGCAGGAGATCCTTTTAAATTATTCCTTGAGGAATCCCTCATGTGAAAAAGGAACGAGATGATGGATAACTTTGCATATATCCTTCAATGGTTGCCAACGTGAAGCACAAATTCATCAAGCGACCACTTTGGAGGCACCACCCCCTTCAAGGTACAATTCAATTTTGATATCCCCTTATTTTAAGGAAATATAGATGAAAATGTTGTATATAAATGGTTGAATATTCTATAAGGGTATTTTTCGGCCCATAATTTTTCTGATAGAGAAAATATTACCTTTGATCTCCTTAAGGTTTTCCCCCATGTCAAGGATTGGTGGGAGACTTACTGTGAGCAAAAGGCCACTGAGGAATCTGCAATATTTTCGGTCGCACCCACTTGGGATTATTTCATGGATGTTATTAAGAAACAATACTACCCTTTTGGAATCTATTATGACTAATATATGAAATGGACCACACTACACCAAGAAAGGGACCAAACAATACCAGAGTTCACAAATAACTTCCATACCTTACACACCAAGCTAGGTATCAAAGACTTCGAATGGAATTTGGTGCTCAAGTTCCACAAATATATGCATAGATACATAAAACTAAATGTATTTTTTGGACATCTCATATCTAGACACGACTTATCGATATGCTATCAAACTCGAGCATAAATTTAAAAAAAATAAGCTTGAGTTTGGATATTTAAATTCCTGATAGCGGGAGTAGGGAAAAGGTGGCCCCAACCCATAGAACAAAGGGCTGATCAAGGATGGACCCCGTCAGGACAACTATTCAAAGACAAAAAAAAAGAAGGGTAATGAGAATATAAATAAAGACACTGGGAAGTGGTGTGAATTCCATAAAATCCCCTGGCATAACAATGATGAATGTCACTCGAAGCAGTCGTTGGTTGTTGAGTTGAAAGCCTCATATTCATAGGTAGGTTCCGAATATGAATCAATTCCAGACAAGGGGAATCATATCATTAATAGAGAACCATCTTCCATTGTCGGTGTGGCCAAGGTCCATCCAAGTGAACCAAAATGACCATAGGAAGGTGAACACCTTTTTCACTCATAGATTTGGGTGAAGGGTGATCCGCTACATTTTATTATCGATAGAGGAAGTCAAAATAAACTGATCTCAACAGAGGTCATCAAGTGATTTAACCTACTAATGAAACCACACTTGTATCCCTATACCATTGAGTGGCTCTTCAAAGGAAGAGATCTTTGCATCAACCAATAGTGTTATCTGACCTATGACATAAAGACCTTCAAGGATGAGGTGTTGTGTGATATTTCTCCCCTTGAATTTTGTGATGTTATTTTAGGCCAACCATACTTGTGGAAACAACATTTTTTATATGAGTCTAGACCTTGAAATGTTATTATTACTTTGAGTAAAAAATTATAAAGGATACCAAAGGTAGCTCCGCCTACCACCATTTCTTTGATCAATGCTAAGCAATGCAGGA
Organism: Picea engelmannii; assembly: GCA_009831015.1. Lineage (NCBI taxonomy): Eukaryota > Viridiplantae > Streptophyta > Pinopsida > Pinales > Pinaceae > Picea > Picea engelmannii. Next base: position 649,454 of record ML777599.1, on the reverse strand, counting down.
AGGTCATTTCTCAGAGTCAGAAATTTTTCTTCTTCATTATTTTCTCTCAAGGTGAACATAAGGTCACAACCACATCCATGGCCTCTAACTAGGGCCTCTCCATGCAGTAGAATCAAGTGGACAAGATTGTGAATGAATACAAAGGCATCTTATCGTCAACCACAGGGGTATCATTGCACTATTTGGGCAAGCATTCAATCAATCTAACCCCTGGTGCACCTCTACCCAATGGGCATATATACCACTGCTCTCTGATGGAAAATGAGGAAATCAAGCGACATAACCAAGATATGCTTTGAAAGGGGCACATCTGACCCAACTCCTCACCCTGCGGGAGCCAGATTATACTCATGTAGAAGAAATGAAGGACTTGGCGACTTTGCATTGGTTACATGGACCTAAACAAAATCATAGTCAGGAAATGGTACGCAATTCCATGAATTGATGACCTTTTTGACCAACTCAAGGGAGCCAAGTTTTTCATTAAGACTGACCTAAAGTATAGCTACCACCAAGTCCCAATATAATAGACTGACGTATGGAACACTTATTTCAATTCCAAAGAAGGTATTTTTGAATGGCTAGTCATACTCTTTGGTGTGAAAAATTCTCCAAAAACTTTCATGATATTGATGCACGATATATTGCAGACTTTCACCAATTATTTTTTGGTGTTATATTTCAATGGTATCCTCATATTTAGAAAGAATTGGGAAGAACACTTGCAACATCTTCAATATGTCCTTCACACTCTACGACAACACAAGCGATATGATAACTTGGAAAAATTCTCCCTCGGCATGGAAAAGGTCCAATACCTAGACTACATTGTTGATGAACATGGTGTGGATGTGTATCCAACCAATATCCAATTCATTTGTGACTGGCCAATCCTGATCACACTAACCAAGCTTTGAAGTTTCTTAGGACTTTCCAACTTCTATGACATGTTCATGTTGGGATTCTTCCTTATTTCATGGGCCCTCAACCCAGTGACCAATGGTGGTGGAAAGAAAAATTTCATGTGGGGGAAGTCACAAAAATAAGCATTTGATGATATGAAACATCACTTGTGCCCAACTCCAATACTTTCCTTACTCGATATGCAACAAACTTTTGATACTGAGATCGTTGCCTCAGACTATGTCATGGGTGAAATTCTCACTCAACATGGTCATCCAATGGAATATCACATTGAGAAACTATCATATATCTTGTGTAAGTACCCCATGTTGGGTTTTTATATTCTTTGTAGTGAAATTCTAGTTGAGGTGGATCAATTGACAGTCGAAGTCGGATGAATAAACAACAAGTCGAAGGTCGAGGTGGTTTGACTAGGTAAATTCGAAGTCAAATACATTGATAACAAGTTGAAGAGTGATGAATACCCCCTCTCTCTCCTGGAGCATGCTGACCTCTCGATCTAAGGATCGATGATTTCGGGAGCTTAAAATATCTCACAAGCACTTGTTGAGTGTTAAGAACCAAATATCAATATAGCATAGAAAAACCTCAGAATAAGTACTCAATGCCTTGAAAAAGGGATAAATTCTGATAATAAGCCTCTTCGAGGGCGAAACCTCCTTATTCCCACATAAATGTACAATTACAAGATGATTCAAAATGAAAATGTCTCCTTTGTATATATAGGAGACTAGGAGGTATAATTACAACTAATGGTCTAAATCCGACATAAATAAAATAACATTACTAATATAATATGCCCCAATTAAGGGGTAATGAGCCACTATTTAGGGCTTAACATGCTCCTCCCCTTGAGACAAGTGTTGTCTGCAATGCTTGAGTAACTTTGGATGCTTCTGTATAAAAGACTCATCTTCCCAAGTGGAATCTTCAGCCAGTAGTTTCCTCCATTTAATGAGATACTCTGAAATGGATCTATTCCTCAGCTGGCAAATTCTTGTGTCAGTGATGGCTTTAGGATCCAATATGATTTTTCCTTCCTCGTCAAGTTATGGAAATATATTTTGAACTGGGATCTTGTCACCTATAACCTTCTTTAAGCATGAAACATGGAAAACTGGGTGTACTCGTGAAGATGCATGCAACTCTAATTTGTACGCCATAGTACCAATCTTTTGCAACACCTTATAAGAGCCATAGTACTTTGGTGAGAATTTATTATCCTTCTTGGATTTCTTGAGGGACATCTATTTGTATGGTTGTAGTCTTAAAAACAACCAATCCCCTACTTAAAAACGTCTTTCACTACAATGTTGATCTGCTTGTTGTTTCATATGATTCTGTGCCATGGTCAGGTTGTCCTTTAATATTTGGAGAACTTGTTGTTGATGCTCGATGTGATCTTCCACTGCCTAAACCTTAGATTTTTATTTTGGATAAGAAGTGATGGAAGGAGGGTGGTATCCATAGAGTGCCATAAATTGCGTCATTTTTGTTGTAGTATGAAAGGAAGTGTTATACCACCATTTTGCCAAGGGTAACCATTTGAACCATTGTGTTTGTTTATCAGAGACAAAGCAACGAAGGTAGCCTTTCAGACATTTGTTCACTATCTCGGTTTGTCCATCAGATTGAGGATGATAGGATGAGCTATGAGCCAATTGAATACCCAAACAAGAAAATAATTCTGTCCAAAAATGTCCAGTGAAGATGGGATCTCTGTCACTTACAAAAATCTTTGGGCTACCATGTAGCTTTTGAACTATGTCCATGAATGCAGTGGAAAATGTACTAGATTTGAAGGGATGAGAGAGTGCACAAAAGACTGTGTACTTGGCCAGTCTATCAACAATCACCATGATGACACTCTTTCCTTCAGCCTTCGGTAACCCTATGATGAAATCCATGGAAACCTCCTCCCAGCGCTGACTTGGGATGGCTAATGGTTGTAAAATACCTGGGGTCTTAATTGTTTCCACCTTATTTTGTTGGCAAACCAAACATTCTATCACAAACCTTTGAACATCATTTTTAAGGCCATCCCAAAAAAAATCCTTCTTGACCCTATGGTAGGTTTTTAAAAATCGTGATTGCCCTCCTACTGGAGAGGTGTGCAATTCCAATAGTACCTTTTTTTGAGTTGGGATTTATTACATAAATATAAGCAATCTTTGTACCATAGTGAATCATTTTTCCATGTAAATGTATCTGATGTACTGGAATCCTATTGCAGCCTTTGAATGGGATTCCAAAATTTTTCTTCATTCTTCCATTCATCCATTGCTTCTATTATCCAATCGGGTTGGATGATCGAGATATCACAAAGAAAGGCCTTAACATCTTCATCCTTCCTTGAGAGTGCATCTACCACAACATTTTTCTTCCCCTTTTTATAGACGATTTCAAAATCATAACCCAATATCTTGGTTACCCATTTTTGTTGTTCTTCTGAAGATAGTCTTTGTTCCAAGAAGTATTTAAGACTATCATGATTTGTTTTGATCTTGAAGTGCCTACCTATTAGGTAAGGATGCCATTTCTTCAATGCATGTAGTATTTCCATCATTTACTTCTCATAAATGGGTTTGTGTAAGTCCTTTCCCTTGAGTGGTCAGCTTTCAAAAGCTAGGGGCCTTCCTTCTTGCATTAGGACAACACCAATTCCATTTCCCGAGGCATCACATTCCATAATAAAGGTTTTTTTGAAGTCTGGAGTGGTCAAGACAGGAGGTTTGCACATCACCTCTTTAGGTTGTTCAAAAGCGTTAGTTTCCTCTGGAGTCTAGGAAAATGCATCCTTCTTAATTAGTGTCATTAAAGGTGTTGCTATTCTTCCATAGTGTCGCACAAACTTGCATTAGTAACCTGTCAAATCCAAAAATCCTCTAAGATTCTTTAATGTTTTGGGAATCGACCAGTCCATCATGGCCTTAATATTGTTAGGGTCTACCTTGACACCTTCATGAGATACAATATGACCCAAATACTCTACCTGCTTCACTCCAAAGAAACATTTGGATGGTTTGGCATATAGTTGTTGTTCCTTTAGTAGTTGTAGCACCTTGTCAACATGTTGCACATGATCCTCCGAAGACTCGCCATAGATTAGTATATCATCAAAAAATACTAACACAAATTTTCGAAGGAAGGGATTGAAAATGGAATTCATCAACCCTTGGAATGTGGAAGGTTCATTTGTAAGGCCAAAAGGCATGACCAAAAATTCATAATGGCCTTCAT
>ML777599.1:608489-630576 GCA_009831015.1 Picea engelmannii | reverse complement strand
CTTCATTCTAATCTGATGATACCCTGAACGAAGATCCAACTTTGTGAAATAGATTTCTCCATGTAGTTCATCTAACAATTCATCAATGACGGGAATGGAAAACTTATCTTTAATAGTGATCTTGTTGAGCTCTCTATAATATGGACACATACGCCATGAGCCATCTTTCTTGAATACCATTACCACCGGTGCAGAGTAAGAACTTTGGCTAGGTCAAATAATGCCATCCTCTAACATTTCTTCAACCATGCGCTCAATTTCACTCTTCTAGGCATAAGGGTATCTATATGGCCTGATGTTAGGAGGAACACTCCTAGGAATTAGGCATAGATGATTTTAGGGGCTAAAATTCGCTCATGGGCTAATTTTACATGGTTTTTCCAAAAACGAGATTCGCTATTTTAAAAATGATTCGCCCAAATTCTATAGGATAAAATCATTTTACCTTAAAAATCTTCAAAATTTTATAAAAACTATATAAAATCCTTAGAAATTTGGATATCTTTACAAAAATATTGCCAAACATTTATAGTTGGCATATGAAGGATTAGTAAGATTCGCCAAGGTTTCTATATTTTAAAATAAATGTCCATCCTTAAAATCATCCCTAGAATTAGGTGAATATCATGATCATGATTTCGAGTGGGTGGAAGACCTTTGGGAATATCTTCAAATACTTTGGAATGCTTATCAATGATCCCTTAGATATCTAGAGGAATATATGGCTTAGATGTTTGAACATCTAGTGAGCATAGTTGTGAAATAACACCTTGATGCCACTTTTTCAATAATTTTGTCATGCCATTAGAGCTTATCACCTTACCGGGTTTCCTTGTGATACCTCTTAACTCAATTTATTTTCCTTCCAATGAAAATTTCATGAAACGTTCTTGAAAATTAAAAGTGACTGTTTCTAATGATTGTAACCATTGGATTCCTAGTACAAGATCAACACCACCCATGGGTATAGCAATCATTGGATGCTCCACTTTCACTAACTCCCAGATCATTCACCTTGCAAACTTGCAGAGTTTTAAATCTATGGCCACTATGTAATGTCAAATGGGAGACTCAAATATGGCTTTGGACTTCATGATTTCGGGCGGTCTCTCACTACAACTCCTTGTTAACTCTAAATGTTGGAGTAATGGACTCTTCCTCCACTCACCACGTACCCCCCTTTAGATCGACGATCTGGATTAGCTCCGAACTTCGGGTCTCCGGAAATACTGAACTTCACTGCTCGTTGTTCTCCCAGACCCCTGGTCTTGCAAATCTCGGTATCTGCTGACACACGTCCTTTGGGATGGAAAAAAGTGATTTAATCCACCCTTCGAAACTTCGGTGGTCCCAATTTATTTGCTCTTCTAATCCTTTGAAACAACAGAATGATGAAGGATGATCAGGTTTATCCCTCGTGCAACTCTCCAAGATCTGATGGTTGTCAGACCCCTGAAGAGACCCTAAATAAATATCGTCCATTGATTTTTTCCTTCTGACTAATTCTCCTATGCATCAAGATTTCTCTTTCCCCCGAACTTATAATTGAGACAAAATCATAGGGATAAACCTCGTGCTACTCCACCAGATCCAATGGTGGTGAATTCTCTTGGATCCTCCCGAACAGATCTAAACCCTTTAACCTTCAAATGGTAAAAATATTTCCCTTTCAAGGGATTCTGGTTGCTAACCTTCCTGATATTTACCCCATGAGATAAATATGATCTCTAATTCCCTCCTGGGCACTCCTCTTGTAAATTCAAGATTTTGACATAGAAAATTTCTAAGTCCCCTCTGTAAAACTCTTGTTTTTGCTATCTCTCCTGAGCTTGGTTCCTCTGAGGTTTATGGACCTCGAGTGCACTCCTTGTGTCTCTAGAACTTATGAAAGTTCTTAGACTTAAACATTTTCTCAAAATTCTCTCTAAGCATGCCTTACGTTCATCCTCTCTGAGACTCTTCCCACACTTAACCAAATTTCTCTCTTGACGCAGACCTTGCATGGGTCCTTCCTGAAACGTTCTCTCATCAAAGAAACAATGCACTCCTTGGAATGGTTGTTTCAAAATTTCACATTATCTCTCCTGAGCTTCTGAGTCAAAATTGAATTTGTCTGTGCACACCTTGTGGGCACTGTGCACTCCTTGCACCAAAGATATTAGAAGATAAAGAATTGAATCTTATTAAAACATCAAATATTTCTACTCTTAACCATAAAAAACATGTTCATACATGAAAGACATATAAACAAAAACATTGCAAGAAATATCACATGCATTCAGTGAATTCAATAACAGAGAACACCATGCATTTGGAACCAAACCTCTCTATTTGTATTCCTTCAATAAAATATGTACATGAGTTTATAAAACTCTCTATAATTCAACATAAGCTTCACTAGCTCTCTCAAATAATGATCAAGAGCCTTATTTGGGCATACAATACATTCATTTATACAAGAAGAGTCTTCTTGAACCTTCCTACAGACTAAATTAGTGCTATCCTATCAGAATTTAAGACACCTATCTTCTAAGGACTCATGACAATAAATGGCCATTGCAATAAGATCTGAGCTAATTCCTAACATCTGTACAATCTAATATGATAATTAAAGTGATTACAACATTGGCAGCCTTATGTGATGACTCTTACCTCAAAACATTTAAAATCTTTAAATTATAAGGGTTTCAAAATATCAAAATGCGCTCTCCTCAGGATCAAAGTTGATTTGAAATGCACACGTTGGTGTTGCGTTGTCCTCCACCTGGCCTCTTTAAGTGATGATGGTGATTCTCTTGCATCATAATCCTATGGAAAAAAAATAATAGAATCATATCCATGACCTCCTGCATGGTTTTCCCATGCTTATGAATATCAACTTCATTCACCCAACTAGCATCCTCTACTGGGTGACCCTTCCACTTCACTAGGTACTCAAAATAAGTTTTTCGCCTAGTCTTCTTGCCAATCCTTTGATCCATAATATTCTCCATTTGCATATTTTCTGTTGTAGGAAACTGTTTTTCCCACTAGATCTCCTTTTGATCATCTGATCCTCCTGGATTGTCCATCCCGTATGGGTACAAATCTGCAACATTAAATATGGGTGATATTCCCACATCCTCCGACAGTTCAATCTCATAAGCATTAGCATCAAGTTTTCTGAGGATTTTGCATGGTCCTATTTTCTTCATCTTCAATATATTATATGTTCCCCTTGGGAACCATTCGTTTCTTAGATGTGCCAGAACTAGATCTCCTACCTCAAATTGAACCTCTCTCCTCTTTGGATCAATTTGGCTCTTATATTTTTGACTTCTTTCCTACAGATGTTCCCTTATTTGAGCATGAAGCTTCTACATCTCTGCAACAAAGTCTTCCTCTCCTGCACTTCGTAATTCATTATTCTTCAAATACCTTCATTCTGAAATACCCCTCAGATGCATCCCATACACTATTTGGAATGGGATTTTCCCATTGCTTCTGTTCAATGAATCATTATAAGTGAATTATGCCTAAGGAAGGATCTGATCCCATTGGTTATGATGTTCAGTGACAAGACTTCTCAATAGATTTCCCAAAATCCTATTTACCACCTCAGTCTTTCCATCTGTCCGAGGGTGATATGTTGAGATGAAGGACAAATTCATCCCCATCTTTTTCCATAGAGTTCTCCAAAATTACCCCACGAATTTGGTATCTTGGTCTGAGATGATGCTCCTTGGAAAGCCATGCAATCTCACAACCTCCTTGAAAAATAAGTTTGCTATGTGAGTGGCATCGCTAGTTTTCTGGCATGGTATGAAGTGAGCCATCTTCGAAAATATGTCAACCACAACAAATATGGAATTGCTTCCACTCTGGGTTCTCGACAATCCCAACATGAAATCCATGCTTATTGCATCCCATGACCTATCTGGAATAAGAAACGACTGATACAACCCAATGTTCTACTGCTTTCCCTTGGTGTACTGGAAGACTTTGCATTTATCCACAAAACTCTTTACAACATACCTCATACTCAGCCAATGGTAAGAAGAAATCAACTGTGCATAAGTTTTATCATGGCCAAAATGTCCATCCAATCCTCCATTGTGTTTTTTCTTCGACAGGTTGTCTCTCATTGAGCATTTCAGAATACAAAGGCTGATTCCCTTAAATAAAAAACCATCTTGAATTAGATACTCTATCCACTAGATTTTTTCCCTTATTGAAGGGTTCTCACATGCTTCGTAAGCCTCTTTTAAATATGGGTCTTCACTATACATTTCCTTAATGTGTTTAAACCCTAAGGTCTCCACTCGAAATTCCTACATAATCAGACATCTCCTACTCAAAGCATCAACAACTTTGTTAGCGCTACCACTAATGTGCTTATTAAAAAAGGTAAAATTATGCATGAATTATACCCATTTGGCATGTCTTTGGTTCAACTTTTCTTGTCTGGTTATGAATTGTAAAACTTGCTTATCACTGTACAAAACAAATTCCTTGGGAACAAGGTAGTGCCTCCATTTTTTTAGATATTGTATCATAGCATAAAACTCTTTATAATAAGTTGAATACTTCCTCTTGGCATCATTCAAATTCTTGTTGAAATAAGAAACATGTTGATTGTCTTGGATCAATACTGCGCCAATAACTACTCCATTGGCATCACACCTTACTTGTAATATTTTCCTGAAATCTGGCAGAACTAGAATCAAGTGTTCTTTTATCTTCTCCTTCAATACTATGAAAATTTTATGAGCTTCTATTGTCCAATTAAAAGACTTATGTTTTTTTCTTTATGGTGTCTAGTATGGGTGCACAAATGCCACTGAAATTTCTGATGAATTTTCTATAAAAACTTGACAGTCCATGGAATATTCTCACCTCAAATATGCTTCTCAGAGAAGGCCATTTTTTGATTTCCCTCACCTTCTCTGGATCCATCTTCAACTGATTTGAAGAGATCACAAAAATTGGATATATGAGTTCTGTCTTCATGAAATATTTTTTTTTTAAATTTATCAACAACTTCTCCTACTGCAACCTCCTCATCACTAATCTCAAGTGCCTTACGTGCTCCTCTTCAGCTTTAGTGAAGGATAGGATATCATCCAAATATACAATACAAAATTTACCAATGAAATCCTTAAGTACTTCATTCATGTACCTCATGAATGTGCTTGGGGCATTGGTTAAGCTAAATGGCATAACACACCACTCATACAATCCCTCATTCATCTTGAATGATGTCTTCCATTCGTCCCCTTCTCTCATACTTATCTGGTGATAGCCACTCTTTAAGTCTATCTTGGATAAATAATTTTCTCCACTCAAGAAATTCATCAAATCATCCATTCCGGGTAACATAAATCTATACCTGATGGTGATCTTGTTGATAGCTCTAGAATCTATGCACATTCTCCAACCGCCATCCTTCTTCAGACTTAGCATAGTTAGCACCGTGCATGGACTCAAACTCTCTCTGACCAAACTATTGTCCAAAAAATCTTGGAATTGCCTTTTGACTTCTTCATTCTCTTGAGGTGTCAACCTATATGTTGATTTGTTTGGAAAACTTGATCCTGGAATAAGGTCAATGTGATGACTAATACTCCTAATGGGTGGAAATTAACGAGGTAATTCATCCACCACAATATCAACAAAAATATCCAACAGTTCTTGAATCTCTATAGGAAAATCATCCACATAAGTACTTGTAAGGATCACTCTGGGATTTCTCACCATAACAAACTACATCTCTTGTTCCTTCTTGACTTCATTCAAGAGTTCCTTCCCACTCATGAGAAGTATTATTGGTCTATCTTCCTCTTTCCGTTTCTTATCCTCCATTGCCAACAACATGTGTGTACGACCATTCTTCTCAAGGGTGTAATTATTTTTTCTCCCATCATGTATGACATTTATGTCAAATTGAAATGGTCTTCCCAACATAGCATTATGAACGCCCATGGGTATCAAATCACACAAACTTTCATCTTTATAACCTCCTATCCTTAATTGAACTATGCACTGTCAAATTACGATGACTTGATGTCGCTTCTGCAACCACAATACCTTGTACGGGTTCGGGTGTGCGATTGTCTCCAAATCCAACTTTTACACCATTTTTGTGGACACTAAATTATCCGTGCTTCCACTGTCAATGATTACTTTGCATACCTTGTCTTTGGTCTTGAAGGAAGTCCTGAATAGACTGTTCTTGTGGAATGTATTTTCCACCTCCTTTGGCTTTAAGATATTTTTTCTCATCATGAGGGACTTCCCATGTTCAGCTGTTTCAGCTTCAAAATTCCCCCTCTATGCTTCAAAAACGTGAGCTTCTCCTCCTCCTTCTTTCTTCCTCCTCTTAGGACATTCCCAAGACATATGTCTTGTCTTTCCAAATGCATAAAATTTCAATTCTCCTCCTTTGCCTCTTCCACTTCCTCGAGGAAAAGAGTTCCTTCTACGATAATGTCTCCCTATGGAGCTTCCCCCTCTTTCTTTATGACTTTGGGGCTTTTCGGTATCAGCTTTGGGATTCTGGGAATTTTCATGGATAGTTCCCATACCTATGTTTGGGCTTCTTCCTTTGTTTCGTTGGATTTTCTTCCTGGACAACTTCTTCTCTGATTTCATTGCAACATGGTAGGCATATTATACCATCCTCATTGTCGTCATGTTGATTTCCTCCTGAATTTCATATCTCAAGCCATTAATGTGCCTGGAAAATTTCTCTTCATAGCTCTCATGATGTCCTGCTCAGATGTTTAGCCTATAAAACTCTTCAGCGTATTCCTTCATTGTCAAACCCTTTTGTCTCAGGGTATGCAATATCCTGAATTTTTTTATCTGATAGTCTTTGGGTATAAACTTGGCCTTCATTTTGGCTACCATCCTATCCCAACTTTTAAGTTTTTTCTTACCCTTGTTCCTTCAGTCAGCCTGCAGTTCATCCCACCACAATGTTGCATGTCCTTTTAGCCTTGTGACAACATGCTTCACCTTCTTTTCATCTTCGATATATTCATAATCGAAGTACTTTTCTAGGGCTCTTATCCAATCCAACAACTCTTCAACATCCAGGTTTCCTTCATACATTGGGATTTCCATTTTTCCTTTGGCTCCCATTCTTGCAAAAACTTTCAACAAGATTTACTTTGTAGCATCTTCTCCTATATCTCCTTATACTTACCTCTCTTCAGTCTCAGCTTCATTTACATCACCAACATCAGGTGCTCTTCTCTGCATTGTCTCCATGGCATCTAATCTTGCATGAAGTTGCCTCATTTATTCTTCCATGGCTGGATTTGGTACAGGTTTGTCCCTGTGTCTTCTTGGTGTCATGGTTCCAAATTTCCTTCACACATAGATTAATTATGGCTCTGATACCACTAGATGCAGACCCCCTCCCTCTCATAGATCCTGATGACCTCCCTGTCTAAGGATCGATGATTTTGAGAGATTGAAAGAGCTCACAAGACCTTGTAGAGCCCTTGAAGTAAAACCCATAGGCCCAAAAGTCCTTACCATGGTGGAAAATCCCCTCTTTGATCATTCCTGTGCACACGTCACACCTGTTAAGTGACCAAAGGCTATGACCACGGGTTGAGTGGTTGTCCCTGCATAATTCGGGAATTCAGATCTCCCGGGCTTCATACACGAGGTTTATCCTAAATTTCGAAGTGGCGGAGTGTCGAACCACTACAAAGATCAATGGATGGAAGGGATAAACTAACCAACGACTGATATTTGATTTGAAGATTCAGGTTTCAGAAGTTCTGGATGCTCCACGTTCACTAACTTGTGTAGCATTCACCTTGAAAACTTGTAGAGGTCGAAATGTATGTTCTCTATGTAATTTTGAATGGGCAGCTCAGATCTGGCTCCATAATTTGGGATTATGAGTGGTATTGCACTAAAAATCCTTGTTACCTCTAAATGCCAGAGTAACAAAGTCTTCCTCTTCTCACCACATACACCCCTTTAGATCGACATTATGGATTAGATCCAAACTTTGGAAATCTGAAATGAATGACCTTCACTCCTCGTTGTTCTCTCAGACCCCTGGTATTCTAGATCTTGGGATATGCTGACATGCATCCTTTGGGATGGATGAAAATGATTTACTCTACCCTTCAGAACTTTGGTGGTCCCAATTTATTTTCTCTCCCAATCCTTCTAACCAATGGAATGCTGAAGGACTCTGAGGGTTATCCCTTGCACAAATCTTCAATATCTGACAGTTGTCGAACCCCTGGCGAGACCTCAAATAGATATCATCCATTGATTTTTTCCTTCCGGATACTTCTCCTATGTGTCAAGATTGTGCTTTCCCCCAAACTTAGAATCGATCTGAAATCACAAGGATAAACCCCATGCTACTCCACTAGATCCAATGGTGGTGAATGTTATTGTATCCTTTGGAACGGATCTCATCCCTTCAACTTTAAAAAGGTAAAACTCTTTCCCTTTCAAGGGATTCCGGTTGCTAACCTTCATGAGCTTTACCTCATGAGATAAATATGATCTTCGATGCCCTCCTACATGCTCCTCTTGTAAATTCAAGATTTTGACTTAGAAAATTTCTGAGTCCCCTCTGCAAAACCCTTGTTTCTCTATCTCTCCTGAGATTTGTTCCTCTGAGGTTTATGGACCTTGGGAGCACTCCTTGCATCTCTAGAACTTCTGAAAGATCTCAAAATTAGATATTTTCTTGAAAGTCTCTCTACGCACTCCTTGCATTCTTCCTCTTTGAGAGTCTTCCCACACTTAACCAAATTTCTCTCCTGACGTACACCTTGCATGGGTCCTTCATGAACCTTTCTCTCCTTAGAGAAACAATGCACTCCTTGCACTGATTCTTTCAAAACTTCACGTTATCTCTCCCGAGCTTCTGATTCAAACTTGACTCTACCTGCGCACACTTTCTGGGCACTGTACACTCCTTGCACCAAATATCTTAGAAGAGAAACAATTGAAGCTTATAAAAACATCAAAGATTCCTACTCTTAACCATAAAAAGCATGTTCATACATGAAAGACATATAAACATAAATACTACAAGAAATATCACATGCATTCAGTGAATTCAATAATAGAGAACATCATGCATTTGGAACCGAACATCTCTATTTGTATTCCTTCAGTAAAATATGTACATGAGTTCATACAACTCTCTGTAATTCACCATAAGTTTCACTATCTCTCTCAAATAATGTTCATCAACCTTATTTTCTCATACAATACATTTATTTATACAATAAGAGGCTTCTCGAGCCTTCCTACTGACTTGCTTAGTGTTATCCTATCAGAATTTAAGACACCTATCTACTAAGGCCTCGTGACAATAAATGGCCATTACAGTCAGATCCGAGCTAATGACTAACATCTATAGAATCTAATCTGATAATTAAAGTGATTAGAACATCGACGGCCTTATGTGATGACTCTTTCCTCAAAACATTTAAAATCTTTAAATTATAAGGCCTTCAAAATATCAAAATGCGCTCTCCTTGGGAGCAAAGCTGATTTGAAATGTGCACACTAGTGCTGCGTTGTCTTCCACTTGGCCTATTTAAGTGTTGATGGTGATGCTCTTGCATCAAATAATTCAAATGACAAGAGGTCGAAAGGCAGGCATGTGGAAAACAATTGAAGATCGAATGAAGGCTGACTCATATTTGAATGGTAATCCAACTTGGTAGTCAACTGTAATAGAATCCTGAGATTCACGATATTTGTAGCCAATGATCTATGTGGATATGTAACCATTTTTGGAAAACTTTTATTTAGGGTTTTTCCTACAATAAATCTTATAAATAAGGCATTTTGTAATGCTATAATTGATGATTAATGGCTAATCGCCAATGATGTAATCGTAGGGGTTGTTGGTCATGTAGATGTAAGATGAATTGGCTAAAGGGTTGTTCTTATGTAAATAATAAAGGTATGATGTCTATTTTGTCTTAGGTGTGGACCAAGGTTAGGCATGTAACCTTTTATTCTAAATGAATAAAAAAAAAATTGAGAAGAACACTCAAGGAATGTTGGTTTTCCCGGTTTGGGTTTCCAGGGTAAAATCTCTGTGTACTGTGTGTTTGTCGTGTCATTTACTTTCTTGTTTAAATATTTCTTCCTCTCCTCTACTAGGTTTAGTGTGGAAGTGTTTCTCATTTCCTAACATGTTCTATAAAATCTTGGTTTAAAAAACTTGGATATGAGATAAACCCTAGGTTTAGTAAGAGTCATAAGTCATAAATATTTAAAGATTGTGTTAAAGAATGGCAAGCAACTTGAGAATAAAGATTGAAAAATTCAATGGTAAGAAATTTGAGCTTAGGAAGATTAAAATTGAAGAGCTCTTTGTATATAGAGAACAATGGAATTTTTTTTGTCTAAGTACCATGCCGATAGGTATGTCGACTAAAGAATGGGAGAAACTCGAGAGAAGAGAAAGGAGTATGATTCAAATTTATCTTCTAGATTCAATACAATTGAGTGTCTCAGGTGAATATTCAACCAATAACCTGTGGGACATGTTGGGAAGCTTGTACCGGTCAAAATTCATGGTAGATAATCTATTTATTATAAAGAAACCATATTTTTTGAGGATGAGTGACAAAATTTCAGTGACTGAGTATTTAAATGGGTTTAATACCATTATAATCCAATTATCTTCCATGAATATTAAAATCACTGAGGAGGTTAAATTTATTAGCCTATTATGTTCTTTTTTAGACTTATGGGATAACTTAGTCATGGATATAGGGATTAATACAACCACATTATCTCTAGAAGAAGTGGTTGCATCAATATTGTTAGAATAAATGAGAAGGAAGAACATGGAAGGATTGACCAAAGAAGCATTAGTGGTGAGAGGTCGATTGATTGGCAAATATAAAGGAAAATTCTCCGATAGAAATTCTAAGTAGAAGGGTAGATATAAATCCCTTGTTCAGTAAACAAGAAGATGTTGGAAATGCAGTAAAGTTGGCCATTACAAAAGGGATTTCAATTTGGAGGCAATGTAAGTCACTATAGGATCCAACGATAAGAAGTCGATTGAGAGAAAGATGACTACAGATAAGGGAGGCGATGTGTACTTGGTGTCAAATAGTACACAGTCATATCAAGATGTTTGGTTGATCAAATCAAGAGCATGCTATCATATGAAACCACATAGAGAATGGTTCTACGAATATGAACGATATGAGGGAGTAGACATGTTCTTGGGGGACGAATCGACAACCAAAATTGTTGGACAAGGAAGAGTTCGACTAATACTGCAGGATGGGAGGAGTAGAAAACTTTGAGTTGTGCTAGACATTTCGGGTTTGGTAAGAAACCTGATATCTTTCAGAAAGATGAGTGATGTAGGGTTTCACACTCTATTTTATAAGTATTTGTGCAATATGGTTAGAGGTGCGATGGTCTTAATGAAAGGAGTTCAGATTGAAACCCTATACAAGTTACTATGGAGTGTCGAATCGACTGGATGCAAAAAAATCATTTTTATTGAAGTCAACTTGACTTTGAATCGACTCGAATCAACTTAGTCCGAGTTGATTCAAACTGACTTGAAAATTCATCATAAAGTCAACCCGACCATTCTATGGCATAAGAGGATGGGGCACATAGGAGAAAAAAGACATCGAGATATGCATAACAATGGTATGGTTGAAAATTTTCTTGAATCTAATTTATAAGTAACCTTTTGTGAACATTGTGTATATGGAAAACAAAGACAGATGAGGTTCCCATCTATAGCGACAAGTGAAAATGGGATTCTAGAGTTGGCTCATAGTGATGTGTTTATCCCTGTTTCAGTTCCTTCACTTGGTTTATCCTTGTATTATGTCTCCTTCATAGATGATTTTTCTAGAAAGACACGGATATATTTCTTGAGGAAGAAATCAGAGGTTTTTGATAAATTCAAAGAGTTTAAATCTCTTGTAGAAAACCAAACATATAAGAAGATTAAGGTGCTAAGGACTGAAAATGGTGGTGAATTCTGTGGAAAGGAATTTGATTAATTTTGTGAGCAATGTGGCATAGCAAACCAAAATAACACAACATATACCCCACAATAAAATGGAGTTGCTAAGAGAATGAATAAAACATTGATGGAAAAGGAAAGGAGCATTCTTAGTGGTGCTAGGATCGCACAAGAATTCTGGGCGTAGGTAGTCGACACTGCAAAATATATATTGAATATGTCTCCTTCATCGGTGTTAGTCAACACGACTCCACATGAGGTATGGTCAGGTAAGAATCCTTTAGTTTCACATCTCAAATTATTTGGTTATGATGCATTTTTGCATGTTCCCAAGGAAAAGACGAGCAAGATGGAAAAGAAGGCACTCAACTGTATTTTCATTAGATACAAAGAAGGAATGAAAGGATATAAGTTCTCAGATCTTGCATCAAGGAAAAAAGTGTATAGCTGAGATGTGGTCTTCAGAAAAGTCAGAAGTAAATCCAAGCCAGAAGAAATTGTTCATAATGCGAATAATCCAGAGAAGGTGTGGTTTGAACTGAGGAAAAAAGAAGATGATTCAGATGAGTCGTCTGAATTAGAAGGAGAGGTAGAAAAAATGACCTTGGTAGTAAGGAGGTCAAAACTAGTAAGAAAACTAGTCGAAAGGTATAGTCCACCCAAATTCCTTTACTCATTTATGTAAGCTACCACTGATGATGAGCCCAAGTCGGCCAGGGAGGTATCCGAATCAATAGAGGGAAAAATCTAGAAGGACGTCACAGTCAAAGAGATGGAATCCTTGAAAACGAATGAGACATCGAACTTATTCAAATTACCTAGTGGAAGAAATAATGTTGGTAGAAAATGGGTATTCAAGAAGAAGATGAACGTAGCAATTCAAGTCGAGAAATTCAAAGCTCGACTAGTAGAAAAAGGATATTCCCAATTTGAAGGAGTCGACTTTGGTGAATTTTTTTTCCTTTGTCGCAAAATTAACTTCCATTAGAGTACTAATATATCTTGCTACAACATTTGATCTTGAAATATAACAGATGAATGTGAATATAATGTTCCTACACAGGGACCTAGAAGAGGAAATCTACATGAAACAGTCAAAAGGATTTGTAGTAAAGGGAAATAAATATTTGGTGTTCAAACTGAAAATATCCCTTTATAGTCTAAATCTATCACCAAGGATGTCATACCAAAAGTTCAAAACATACATCTTTATTTTTGGGTTTGTGAGAAGAAAATATGATCACTGCATATACTCCAAAGAAGAAGGTGGGAATTTCATATATGTAACATTATATGTTGACAAAATGTTACTGATTGGAAACAAAATGAATGCAATAAAGGAGGTGAAGAAGCATTTATCCTCCAAGTTCGAAATGAAGGATCTCGGTGCAAAAAAATTCATTATGAGAATCAAGATTAAGAGAGATCGAGCAACTAGAAATATATGGCCGAGACAGAAGAAGTATATTGAAACAATCTTGAAATGTTTCAACATTAAGGATTGCAAAGTTGTGAAGGTGCCAATTCCTATGGGAGCAAGGCTAACTATTGAACAATGTCCAAGGATAGAGGAGGAAATATAGGACATGGCATGTGTTCCCTATGAAAGTATTGTTGGTATTCTAATGTATGAGATGGTATGCACTTGACTAAACATTGCCCATGCAGTGGGAGTGTTGAGAAGATACATGTTGACACTTAGGAATGAGCACTGGACAACTATCAAGAGAGTATTTAGGTATTTGTGTGGCATAAATATTATGCTATTTTATACCAAGTAAAACATATAGGTGACAATGAATTAAATGTACATGGTTTTTTCGACGTCTACCATAATCAATGAAGGTTGACTAGTGGATATATGTTTGAAATGTTTGGTGGAGAAATTCATTGCATGAGTAAGCGATATGAAATAGTATCCCTATCAACAACAAAAGTTGAATACATGGCAACCACTCATTGAAGCAAGGAAGCAGTATGGCTACAAAGGATGTGTTTAGGAATTGGGTTTGAGCAGAGAGCTATGAAGATAAGTTGCGACAGTCAAAGTGCAATATTTCTAGAAAAGAGACCTACTTATCATTCTAATACTAATCACATTGATGTACAATACCATTTAATGAGAGACATGGTGGAAAGAAACAAAGTACTGCTGGAGAGAGTAGACACGTTGGAAAACATAACAGACTCTTTGACCAAGTTTGTGATTGTTGTGAATTTCTCTTGGTATATAAAGGAAATGGGAGTTTCTACCCTGCATCTGTGAATGCGAGTTCATAGGTATCATGGTTTTAGCAAAGAAAACAACAAGTGGGAGAATGTTGATTTATTATATTCTTTGCAGTGAAAGTCTAGTTGAGGTGGATCGACTGACAGTCGAAGTTGAAGGAATCAACATCAATTCAAAGGTCGAGGTGGTTCAAATGGGTAAATTCGAAGTCAAATAGATTGACAACAAGTAGAAGAGTTCACTTGACAAGAGGTAAATAGGTGGGAATGTGGAAACTGAATGAACATTGAATGATGGTCGACTGGTAATCCGATTTGGTAGTCGATTGTAACATAATCCTGAGATTCATGAGAGTTGTAGCCAATGATCTGCATGGATTTGTAACCATTTTTGGGCACCTTTTATTTAGGGTTTTTCCTACTATAAAGCCTACAAATAAGGTGTCTTGTAATGTTGTAATTGATGATGAATGACTAATAAAAAATGATGTAATCGTAGAGGTTGTTGGTCATGTAGATTGTCGATTGTGTCTTAGGTGTGCACCAAGGTTAGGCATGTAACATTTTATTATGAATCAATAAGACAAAGATAGATCATAATTCTCAAGGACTATTGGTTTTCCCAGTTTGGGTTTCCAGGGTAAAATCTTTGTGTACTATGTGTTTGTTGTGTCATTTACTTTCTTGTTTAAATATTTCTTTCTCTGTTCTGCTAGGTTTAGTGTGGAAGTGTTTCTCATTTCATAAAACCCCACCTATGACAAAGAAATGTATTCCATTTAACAAGCCTACTGACAATGGAAGCACTACATTCTCGAGAGTCGAGAAGGAGACAGTCATCCACACTGATCACAATAATCTACAGGTCATGCAGACACAAGGAAAATTGGAGAATGAACACCATCAAAGGTGGTCCACATACTTGCAATAGTTACATATCAACATAAAATATAAGGCATGGATTACCAATTATATTTTTGATTTCCTTAGTTGATCTCCAGTTGTAGCCTTAACCATGGTGCTCCACTCTTGTGGCTATGAGGCATCTGAGTGGCCCCAAATCTACATGAGTGATCCTGACTTCAGTACCACTTACCAGATGTTGGGAACAGGCGTGACTATCACTGAATTTCATCTACAAGATAAATTTTTATTCCATTTGGCCCACCTTTGCGTTCCTTCAAGAGAGCGTGCAAAGATGATTTGGGAAGCTCAGTACATAAGTAGTACTAAATAAGCATTTATATTAGCTGAAAATTCACGAGGAGGTCAACAAGTATATCAGGTAATGCACTGCCTGTGCCATTTCCAAACCAGATGCTAAGAAGAAAGGATTTTACACCTCTATTCCTACTCCCGACAGGCCATATAAATCCACCTTGATATACTGAATGTCAGGCCTTCCTTCAACCAAGGAGGGAAATTATTGTGTTGTAGTGGTGCTTTAATGGTTTTCTAAAATGGTCATCCTAACATCCTAAAATAATAATATCACAATGGAGGCTACTGCTAAGATCTTCTTTGAATGGGTGTGGGTACACTTCAGGATACCACAGAACATCATATCCAATTGGGACATCGGGTTCCTAATAACATTCTAGTCTATCCTCTAGTCATTGTTTAACACCAAACTCACCAAATCCACCACCTTCCATCCCTAAACTTATGTTCAGATAGAGGTCGTGAACAAAATGATTATGCATATCCTGTACATGTACAAATCTAGAAATCCATTTCCATGGGATGAGAGTATCATCTATGTTCAACACATCTACAATAGAGTCCTTCATAGCTCGACTGACCACAATCCCTTTTAGATGGGGTTGTGTTTTCAACCATTGGGTCCCATTGATGTTGCGCTGCCCCTTGAATCCACACAGGCATAATCATCCCATGATCAATCTGAGGCTGACAAAGCCACCAAGTTTATTGAATGAATTCAATACATATGACAATAAGTCCATGATATTTTACAGGAATCCAATGCTAAGTACAAACAACACAATTATCAACACTAGGTGTTGCACAAGTTTTAGGTGGGAGACAAGGTATAGTTGCATTTTCAGAAAGAGCGCTTTACAGGACCCCATTATAAGCTTTGTCCACTTCGCTATGGAACTTACACCATCACCAAGGTTGTGGGTGACAATAATTTTGAGCTAAGTATTCCCCCCTTCCTTGGACTACACCCAGTGTTCAATGTGGACCTTCTACGACCATACTTCCCACCGTTATTGTACATGTTGTAACCTAGGTATGCACCCATGCCCCTCCTCTCTCACTTCCCTATGCCTTCATCAAATTTTTCCTATTCTAGTTGGTGAAGTCGGTTTCCCATTACTAAGTGACTTGGTTTTTATCGTTTCTTTCTTGATTGAGTCTTCACCCATTTTTTTATGTTTTTCTTGAAGGATAATTACATGTTGTGATTTGGTTTAGAATGCTTGTCATCATGTTTTCCATTGATTGAGCTCACAACAGGTTGACTAAGCCTGTGAACAAAACGCAAAAATTCAGAGCAGTCATTTTTGGACGTGGATGGTAAAAACAGACAGGGTAATTTTCAATGGTAAAGATCCAACAAGTCGATCAGATTAACGAATCTTGTCCATTTGAGGGTCCCAAATTGCGTGGGGTTTAACAAAAAATCATTAGGAAAGTCACTCCATGGCTTCGACGTTCAGGCGTCTGAACTTGTCATTGTTTCGATCATTGAAGTGCCAAACTCCCGAAGTATTTGATGTTAAACATGGCTTAAGACTGAGTTAATTTGTGATAATCATTGGCTAATCACTTCGAGATATTTTCATGCTTCACCATTAAAAATCCCGAAGCCCGAAATGCTGAAGCATGCAACACTCATCCTTCAAGACATGTGATAGCCATCTGGCACTGACACATGGCATTCATATGTTGTGACATGTGGAATTATTTTCAAGCACCTTGGGGAACTTCATCTTCTTGATTTCATCTAACACATGTCACTCTCCTTCTGAGACATGTCACTTCAGGCCTGTACTATTTTGAGAGATTTTCATGCTTCGTAGTCCAAAACTCCTGACCGTCGAGGTGCTGAAGTTTCGAATAAGAATGACATTCACCCGTTAGGACTTGTGGAGCTCATACATGGAGACACATGGCTTCCATCTGGCCTTGAAATGTGTAACTCATTTCTGGTCATTTGGGTCCCATCATCCGCTCATATTTGAGTGACACGTGTCACTCGCCTTATGTGACACATCAACAGTCGTGACATCATATGACATCAGGCCACCACGTCACTATGGGAGTTCGACCATTTGGGAAATGTTCATACTTTTCACTTAGAAGCTCTCGAACCCTGAAGATACATAGTCCCAAAGTCCCGTAATGATGAAGGTTAAAGGTAATATCAGGTTAATAAGTGATTAGTGTTGGATAATGACTTTAGGAGTTTTGTCCTCTGGAGGATATTCCTCCTCTACACTCTAAAACATTCGACTGCCAAATTTCCGAAGTGGCTCACCCACATTTATTGCATATTTGAAAGGTTTAAAAGGGGCTCCAAACTAGGAACAGGGGAACTACACGTCCAGAATCCAGAAAAGAGAAACATGGCTTGCTTCTATCCTCAAAAGGATAAGTGGGGAAAATACATGACCACTATTTCAGTTGTCTCCAGTGGCCTACAAAAATGTGCATGCATTCCATGATCGATACAGAACTCAGTTATGTCACTCTTGTCAATTTCTGTTAGATCACAGTTTTCTTTGATGCATGCATCAATCTAGTTTAATTGCTAGTAGCGGTTTTCAATTGTTTAGTTAAAGACTCTTTTAGTTTAAGGAATAATAAGTGGTCTTCTATGTGTGATAAGAACCTATACTTTTTGTTAATTCAAGTTCAGAGTATTCATTAACATACTCCAACAGTGTGTTTTAATTAAGTTAATAAATTGTTTAATGAAAGATGTGGTAGAGTTAATCCCCAGTTCCACATTGGTCAAGGGCCTCTGCATTTCTGATAAATATTCAGTTTCTGTATGTCTTGAGGATTCAATTTTTGCGAAAGGAGATCAATACATAAGCTAGATGAACCTGTTCTATACATGGATTAAATATCGCTACCTGGTGAACATACGTTTGATGACAATGTTTTTGTCCAAATTTTCATGTGTTTTTATTTTTATCTTGAATGGAGTTTTTTGTTTGTGCGAAGTACATTTCTTTTCCTTCAGCTATTGTATAACTTGTATTTATTAATATGAAACCTGTGATAACAACTATGCCTTGATGAAGATTTGTTTTTATTGCAACCTGTGGTATTAATTGTGTTTTTGGTACATGTTTAATGTCTTGAAATGATATTTTAAGTTTGAACTTCTTGCAACAGATTATTCATTGAGTGGTTTGTTGTTTCCCTTTGTTTGTTTACCTATATTATTTCACTTGTCTATCATTAGTGTGCCACCAACCAAGGAGGACCCTCATCCTTATCATTTTCGACCCAACCATGCTCTTGTCTTGGTAAAACCAACCCTCTAACTGACCAACAAAAATTAAGAAACCAACCATTCTAAACTTGAGATGACCTAGATCTACTCTTTAGCGGTCAGGTGTAAACTTTAGGACCAACATCTTCTGTTGCTATTGCCGGGGATCAGAGTAACAAGATATATTTCCCCGGGAGAACGACAACGATCAGATCTAATCTTTGATGGTGAAAAAATAACATACACATTCAGACTGTAGATCATTGACCTGGCGACCCCATGGATAAAGAATCCAGTGGTGACTTGTTGGCACAGAGGAAGACCCAGGGTTCAACTCTAATAGCGCACCAACAATTCGTAAGTACTGACCATTTTGGAAACACCTACAAAGAAGATGTAGTCTTACATGAAGTAGCAATAGGGGTTTACAGGACACAAGTGTCTACAACTAGAGGAAATGTGAGTGGAATCAAGGAAACCATGCACACAGATCAGATTATTATTTTCAAGCATAAACCTACTTCACACAGTTATATATGATATCTAACATACTAATGAATCATCAGAGTAATAGAGCAGAGAACACAACAACAAGATATATGTGGTTCACCCTCTCCCTAGGGATACACCCACATAACTGTTCTTTATAATATATCAGGTGAAATCTTATAGTTCAATCTGTGTTGTTAGCTTGCAAATCTCTCTTTCTCTCTTCTCTCTTACCTGTGCACCCAATTGCAGGGTTGATCTTCGCACCCAACTGAAGATCTTACAACACATATTTCTCTCTCCACACAATGCTTCTCTCTCAGTGATAACAACAATCACTCATTATTACATATTCGAACCCATATCAGGTCCTCTTTATATTTATTTATACATCACAATAGATCATTGACAACCTTAGGCTGAAGCCTAGGTGTAAAAACCCTAGATACCTAAACCCTAGGTGTATAAAACCCTAGGTCAACTTGACCCACGTTTTCAGGGCTTCGCCAGCCTATCTTTCCTTCCTTCCCGCGAGGTTCCCCAAAGAGTCTACTAGTGGATTTTTCCTCTTGTTGAGTTGTCAATGATATGTCTAGCTTGCTGATCTATCATCCTTGATATCGTCATCCAATAGATTTCTTTCTCTTACTTCGCTCCGTCTTTTATGCTCTTTTGCTCACTTTGACCCAGTCAATGTGTCTTCTGCGCAGTTCACATTTAACGTTTTCTTCTATAATATTCTCTTTCTTCCATAACCAAGGGCCAACAAGCCCCCAATACTCACCTGTGACTCATCCCAAGACACTCTGATCTGAACCTTCTACTTTTCTTCAACTTCAAACTACACAATGCAGTCTGTTCTTTCTTCTCTATTCCTCCCCACTGTATGAATAATTTCTTTTCTGTGTCTGGTACCCATTTTCAACTGCACCTGGTACCTAGACCCTTCTCCTTCTATTTTTAATGAGAGCTACGAGGCAACTATTTTTCATAATACAATTTCAACCGACTCCTATTCACCAATCCTTCCTTCCATTCTCCATTCAAAGTATTCAGCTGTGCATCTCCTCCTTCCGTGACATAGGAAACCTCATACAACCCCATCCAATGTGTTCTGAACTTCCCTAGATGCTTCATGAACTTGCTATCGTATACCAATAACATATCTCCTTGCTTAAATGATTTCTTCTTGATGTGTCTATCATGGTAGACCTTTTCTCATTCCTTCTGAACTTGATAATGGAATCCTGCAATAAATCTGTCTTCTTATAGTTCAAGCAACTGTGCCAGCCTCTCTTGAACAATGCCAGTGTCATCCATATCTATAAAGGCTGCAATTCTTAAGCTAGGGACTAAATATTCCATGGGTACAAATACTTCTAGGCCATAAACCAAGTTAAAGGTGTTGGATCATGTTGTCATCGATTCCAATGGTTTGATTATTTGGGAGATTGTTGGATCATATGTCATTGATGTAAATGGTTTGGTTTGATTGATGTCATTGATTGATGTCAAGTAATTGATTGATTTATGATTGATGAACAATGAATATGCATTGATGAGAATGATATATGTCCAAGTGGAAACCAATTGATAAAGATGGATCATTGATATGATGCATTGATGAAGATGGATCAATGAGTTGTGATTGATACATGATGCATAGTTGATATATATGATGCAGTGGTGAATTGATGCAAAGATGAATCATTCTTGTCTTATCATGGTTGATAAGGTGCACAAATGGATGAACTCCAAAGTGGTCCCCTTATGGTGAAATCCCTCATGGGAAGACGCTTTACAGATTGCATTATCCTAGGAGAACGGTTAGAGGACCCATGCTTGTATGTGGAATAATGAGATGAAGATCAATGAAGTTGTTGGTGAAACTATCCTAGATGGATAGTGTTTGTCATGCCATTTCCGGTGGTATGTGGAATGTCACATAACTCCTCACGGTTTGAGAGTTATGGCCTTATGAAGTTGGAGGACCCCCAAATGAAGGCTTGAAGCCTCCAAGGTCAAAGAAGTAAAAGTGTTTGAAAAGAAGAAATCATTATTTAAATGATAAATTAAAGTGACAAAATCAATATGTATTATTTAAATGATAAAGTAAAGTGACAAAATCAAGAAGGAATATTTAAATGATAAAGTATTGGAGAACTTTTTATTCATGGAAAGTGATTAACCCTAAAATAAGGAAAACAAGTTAAGTGACCTAGAAATGGGTTAAGTAACCTAAAAATGGGTTAAGTGACCTAGAATATGAAAGTATAAATAAAAAGTTAGGATCTCTTGTAAAATATATATGTAGTAAGAATCTTTTTTTGTGGATCAATGAAGAGCTTCTTGTGAATATCTTGTGGAGTATTGATGGAGAGCTTCTTGTGAGAGCATCCTATTGGTGTGGATCTCTTGAGCATGATTGAAGATATATTCCGAGGAAGAGAGCGAGAGGAGGATCTCATGGACACATCAATGTTTCGGCAATGTCGGAGATCTTGACGGAAAAACTCTCGAATTCATAGAAAACCCTATTTTCTGATGTCCACGTAGGCTGTCTGTGTATAGGGTGCATGTACACGTGGGTTGGATGTGTATAGGGTGAGTGTACACATGGGCTGACTGTGTACAGGGAGCGTGGAGTGGACAAAATCATGGAGATTTTTGTTTGAGCTAGTGCCAAGCTCTTGGATGATGAGGCAGGTTCCATATCTACATTCTATGGCCTCAGATCTATCACTGAGACACTGGTATGGTTACATTATTGTCTTGATGAATACTATTGATTGATGTGTTGTGAATTCTTAGGGAATTCTTGGTATGGCTTCTATGATGTGGCTCAGTTTGGTTGATTTGGTTGATGGAGTGAGCAACACTCTTGTGATTCAGTAGTGACATGATTGCTA
>ML777599.1:590129-602570 GCA_009831015.1 Picea engelmannii | reverse complement strand
ATATGTTGCTGATATGTGCTCACATCTAACTGGTTATAAATGACAACAATGGGTAATGAATAAATGTTGAATGCTAATTGATGAGTTTTTGTGCAAGAGGGAAGTTTTGGGAAAGAGCCCCACACTCATTCACTCCCGCCTCTAAGTGTGGTAGGTGTGTCCAACAAAAGGGGGTCTAGATTTTTAGATTCTTACAAGTAGTTCTATAGGCCCATTACACTACTGGTACTCTCAAATCCCATTCATCCATGTTCACACTACAAATATTCGTCAGCACTATCTCCATGATCTTATTGAATTCTTCAACTATCCCGTTTGCTTGTGGGTGGTAAGGAGTGCTCTTCTGGTAGTGAAATTCAAATTCCCGAGTCAAGGATTCAATAGTCTTATTAATAAAATTTGTACCTTGATCACTCATGAGGATATTTGGTCATCCAAACCTAGTTATGATATCATCAAATATGAAACGCACAGCTGTATTTGCACTACAGTCCTTAACTGCTCTTGCTTTTTCCCATCTGGTCAAATACTCTATCGCAGTGATGATGTATCTGGCTCCTGTGCACTTCCCTGGTGGGTATATAGGTCCCACAAAGTCAATGGCCCATTTCGAAAGGCATGTAAGGTTAGATGGGGTGCTAATGGCATGCCATCTCTTTTGGATGGTTTCCCAACTCTTTGACACACATTGCAGGCTTTGTAGTAGTCTTTAACATCTCTGTGTAAAGTAGGCTAGCAGAGGCCAGCTCTAAGAACCTTTTGTATTGTTTCTTTTCCTACATAGTGTCCTCCTGCGATCGATTCATGAGATTCTTCTAAAATCAATGGTCTTTCTGCTTCCATGACATATCTCCTCAGGATCTCATCAGGTCCCATCTTGTATAGTTGTCCAGCTATAAGTGAAAAATCTGCAGCGTGCACTACCAACTGTTTCTTTTGGGTGATCGTGTATTCACTAGGTGCCATTCCTGTTGACATCAACTGGACTATCTTAGAGAAGTGATCATCAACCTTTCTAATGGATAGAAACTATGCATCCGACAATGTATCTTCCAAACTAGTAGGTTCCTCTCTTTGTTCCAATCTTGACAGGTGGTCAGGTCCCTTGTTCATCCTTCCTGGCTTTACCACAATTTCAAAATCATATTACTGAAATAACATAAGCCATTTGCATATTCTTCCCCCCAAAACTGGCTTGTTGACTATGTATTTCAACGCAGAGTGATTGGTGAACATCTTAAAGTGTCCTCCCAACAAGTAGTGGCGAAATTTCTGCAGCGCATACACCATGGATAAATCTTCTCTCTCGGTAGTGGTGTAATTTATCTTAGCTGTTGAGAGATTCCTACTAGAAAAGGCTAACGGGTGGTCAATATATCCTACTCCTGGTTGTGCTAACACTACTCCCAATGCAATAGAATATGCATCAACATGTACATGAAATTCCTTGCTCCAATCTGGGAAAACTAGTATAGGCATAGTAACCATTTTATGTTTCAGTGTGTTGAAGCTCTGTTGACATGCTTCTATCCATTGAAATTGACAATATTTATTCAACAACTTCTCCACAGGTGTTGTAATCTGTGCATAGCCCTTAATGAACTTCCTGTAGTATCCAGTATGTCCCAACGCAGTGCATAGCTATTTGATTGAAGTAGGAGGGGGTAAATTGACAATAATGGCAATCTTAGATGGATCTACTAGCAATCATTGCTTGCACACAATATGGCATAGAAGCACTCCAAAGGGTGAAAATAAGATGCACTTCTTTAGATTGAGGGAAATATGACAGTGCCTGCACTTATCCAACATTAGTCTTAAACATTCAATATGATTTTGCAAAAAGCTAAAAACAATCTATTCATCAAAATATGCTTCCAGAAATTTATGTAAAAACTCCTTGAATGCTTCGACCACCACCCTAAAAATGATGGCTGATGCATTCTTCAATCCAAAAGGAATCACTATGTATTGGTAGGATCCTTTCTCTATTTCAAACGTGGTCTTATGAAAATATTCTTTGGCAATCCTGATCTGATGGTATCCTGAAAAGCCGTCTGTAAAGGAGTAGACCTCATGTCCTCCCACGTTATCTAACACTTCGACAGTAAATGGTGTAGGGAATAGATCATGTAGACATGCATCATTAATATTCCTAAGATCTACACAGATTTTGATCTCTCCAGTCTTCTTATCCTATACCACCATAGGGATAATCCATTTTGACTCTTCAACATGTTCTATGATTCCTTCTTCTAGCGTTCTGTCTAGTTCAATATTCACTTTCTCCTTATATTTAGGTTTCACTCTGTAAGGTATTTGTTTAACTGGCCTTGCATCTGGTTCCAAGGGGATCTTCATCTCTCCCATGGGCCCTTTAATTCCCTTCATATCAGTGAACTTGGTTGGAAACAAGTCCTAATATTCATGCAGTAACTCTCTTATCAATAGTGGCATTATCATAGTAATCTCAAACATTAGCAAGATTAGGTGCTTTCTTTGTTCCAATCTTAACTTTATTGATTTTGATTAGCTGTCCAATAAAAGGTAGTTTGACTCCTGGTCCTTCTATGTCTCATTGTCCTTTTGTTTTTGTGATGTTCACCTTCCTAGGATCATCCTCTTCATCGACATTGATATTGTAACATCCTTGCAATTTCTGAAGAGGTGCAGTCCTTTCATCTTCTTCTTGCTCCATAGGGAGGCTAGGAGCTTCCTCAAATACTTTTTGTCTTACAACCTATAAAGATTGATCTACCAGAGGGTGTTGAATTTCAAATAAAAATGTAGCTACAAAATTCTGTGTCATACCTTTCCAATCTGTAATGGTGAGGCACAATTCTGCTTCCAGGTACCAGTTGATAGGCGTTGTGTCTAGAGTATTGATTAATTTATGCACCCACTATTCTTGAGGAATGCAACTCTAGGCCTCCTCTCAACCTTGCACATGGTATTTCGGATAGCTTTGACTTGTGTACCTAACTTCACATCCTTCGACTTGTTCTAAAAATCGTGTTGTCATCAAAGTGCGACATTATATCCAGTTCGTGGTGTTCCTTTTATGTGTTCCCCACCATCTTGTTGGAATAGCTTTCAAAGCCTCGTCTAGTGCCAACAATCTCTATTGTGTTGGTACAGTTTATTCAAATTCCAGTAGGAAAGTTTCTAAGTGATTCAAACCATCAAATGTGGGTAAATTACTTACTGTTGTTTCGATCCAATGAACTTCTCTAGTCAATCTAGCACATCACTACATAGAAACTTCATACATCTTGTTCTTCCAGTTCTCTAGTGCTTCTTCTGAGTCTGATGAGCATGTTTTGTCACTTTTCCAGCTTAAATTCCCATCTGTTGTAGGATTAATGTAATCCTGCTGTCTTGCGGTCAATTTATATATATTCTCTAGCTCATATCCTTGGTCCTCTTCTCTGATGGGATCTGTGTATCTGGGACCTTCATCAGGATCCAAAGGTGCGATGACCCTAAGGCCATCTCCTTCGAACATCATTCTTCATTTCTTCAAATCCACCACTGTAGAATTATTGAAATCCCAATCAATTCCTAACAATGCAGGGTAAGGACAACTATCATCGACTATCTCAATCACCTCGAAGTCCACAAATGTTCTGACCCCATCGATGTCCATAGGGACATGTTCCATTCTTCTGAAGGGGCTCATAGGATGTTGATTGGCCATCCTGAGCCTGATAGGGGAATATATGAACTTAGGTTTTTCCCTTAGTGCCCAGGTCTACTTTGTCATGACATTGACCTCCGATCCTAAGTCGACGACCACATAATCTATATCATATTCTCCAATTTGAGCATTAAGGTGTAGTTCCTTACTTTTCCTTCTCTTTTTTAACAGTTGATGTACTTCTTTATTTAGTAGAGGATCTACCTTTCCTAGCTCATATTGTCTGATCAAGTTTTGTAGATCTTGCACAACACTCTCATCCTTTATCAAGTTAATGCAAGTGCATAAGAATTCTGTGAGTATGCTTACCTCTTTTCCTTCTCCAGGCGGAGCAGACTAATCAAAGGCTAGGGGAATTCCACATTCTCTCACTTTTGGTTGTGCCTTTGATGAAGAAGACTAATATCTTCTAAACTCTTTTCTTTCCTCTTCAAATGTCTTCTTCTCTCTTTTTGGATCAAACTCTTGTGAATTCTCTGCATATTTTCTGAATCCTGATTGTTCTATAGTCTTCCCTGGAGTCACCCTGTCTTCTCCTATAGCAATGCCTCCTCTAGTGATAACAACGACTCTAGGATCTGCTTTGTGAGGTTCTGTTGTGATTAGTTTTACTTGTTGGTTTCCTCCTCATCTTTCCTGAATTTTGGCTAACAATGCAGGAAAATCTTCTATGACATGTTCAAATGAATTACAGTAACTTCAAGTGGTACAAGGGTTCTGACATTCCCTTTCAAAATGACCTAGTTGTGTGCAGTTATAACAAATGATATGACCTCTACCTCGACCCATACCTCCTCCTCTTCCTCTTCCTCTAAATCCACCATGAGGGTTGAAGTTTCCTTTTCCAGGGGAATTATACTGTGTAGTGTTCTCTTCTTGCTGTACTTCACCTTGAATTTTGTATATATCTGTTGACCTCTCATGCATGAGGTCATAGGCCCTATAATCCCTATCATCATTCCCTATCAAGTTACAGAACGTGCAATACAGATTTGTGGGTGTCTGAACATATTTTTGCATGTAATAACATTCACCAAGGTGATTTCTATTTCTACATACCTTGCACCAAGGTAGGGTAACTTGCTTCAAATGGCTTGGAGCTCCAGAAGACAAGTATTCATGAAACATGGGACAATTATCCTTATCACGGCCTTTTGATTTGCGTTTG
Source organism: Picea engelmannii (assembly GCA_009831015.1). Taxonomy (NCBI): domain Eukaryota; kingdom Viridiplantae; phylum Streptophyta; class Pinopsida; order Pinales; family Pinaceae; genus Picea; species Picea engelmannii. The sequence continues at coordinate 597,705 of ML777599.1, read as the reverse complement.
ATACACCATATGTCTTCTCTTTTATATTTTCCCTTGTCTTTTTTCATATCCTCTACCTGTACTAATAAGCTAGTTAGTTGACTCAAGATTTGACTCATCCCTGAGCTGGATTCTCCCATAGGGGCTGATTCTAGCTTCATGGAAATATCTAGTGCCTTAGTTTGCGAAGCGATCTTTTGTTGCATCATAGGGACTCTTATGTGTGGTAAAAGGGTAGTAATGAACCATTCCTTGTTCTTCTCATCTTTGATCTGAAAATGCAGCCAACCCATTAAGGTTTTAAACCTATGATCAAACTCCCAAATAGGTTCAACTATTCTCTACTTTATTTCTTTCAACTCTGTAATGCATTGTGACTCTGACTTGGGTTTATTCAATTTTACAACCAATGCATTCTTGATCTCATTCAACGGTTTAGTCTGTGAAATTCCTTGGACAAGTTTCATGTACCAACTCAGTGCGTGGTCTCTCAAGGTAGTACTAAACTGAGCTCATTTAACAGCTTCGTCGATGACATTCTTAATACTCCATACAAATTCACATAGAAACCAGTGTTGATAAAGATCTTCAGATCCATCTCCTCTAAAGGTGGGTAACCTCATCTCATCTGCCATAGATCTTCCTAGGTTTCTTGACTAAGTGTGCGCTGAACCAATTGTACCAGTGCTCTGAGTGCTCCGATAACTTAGGTTACTATGGTTAGTTAATGTTGTTGAAACAACAAGGGGTGTAATAGCACTTACTTCAATAGTCTGTGCAGTCCTTGAAGTTTCTGAATCTTCTAAGTGAGGTTCTTCAGTCTTCTCTTCTTCTTCCCTAGAGGACTCTGAATGTTCCTCATTCAACAACTCTTCTTCTTCTCCACTATAGAACCCTTCTTCTTGTGCTGCTTCATGACTCTACTCGAACAATTTCACTAGAGGAAATTCTCTGAAGGTCCTCCCACTGCATGTGTGCCCGATCTTTGTGTCACTGTCTGAATTCTTGAACATTATCTTTTTCAGTTTGACCCACTATTTTATCTTCAATATGTTCTTCTCATGAAATAACATCTTGATCTTCAACTTCAAGAAGTGTAAACATTTTCCTCTAGGTACTTTAAAGAAATATCTCTCTTCTCGGCTATATGATTCTACCCTATCAATAATAAAATCTATGATATACCCTCCAATGGTACTATCGAACTAGTGATCTAATTCTATTAACACAAAGTTATCAACTCTTTTGACCTTCTTGATCAATGCCGATGTCCAAACCATAGGTGGTCTATATCTAATCTCAAAATGGGTGTCTGCTAACCTAGCCAACCACTTGTATATCTCCTTATGAATTCCTCCAAATAAAATCTCATGTATATCAGTAAAGACATACCTTCCCAACTAGTCTTATGCGCTAATATTAGGGTTCTTATTCTGAGCTTCTGCGAAGTCCTTTTCTTGTTCTTCTATCCACTTTTGAATCTCTTTCTTCGATGGAAACCAAATTGACATTCCCTCTAGAAGATTCTGGTCCTAGAAAAAAAACCATTTGTTGGCACATGGGTAGACCCAGGGTTCATCTCTAATAGCACACCAATAAGGCCTAACTACTGACCCTTTCGGCAACACCTGCGAAGCCGATGCAGTTTCACCCAAAGTAGCAATAGGGGATGTTGATTCTTTTAGTAAAAAAGATGATGTTGGGAATTACATTAATGATTAAATTGATGATAACAAGGATTTGGATACATCTTGCATTTTTCTAGATGTCTCAGTTAGTTGTTGTTATGATACATCTGTTGTTCTATGTTCTCATAAAAATCTGATTAACTATGAGGAAAGTGATGTTGAAGGTCATGAACAAGTTTTTCACCATCCTTATGAAATTTTTGAGCAAAAGGAAATCTATAAGTCCAAAGATGAAATTATGTATCTAGAACAAGGAAAAACCAGCAATGCAGAAGACATACCGATTCATTTCAAGAAACAAGATGAGAAGTGTCAAGATTTTTTTGCTGGCCTTTATGGTTGTGAATCACATGACTTTCATGAGATATTTCAATGAGGACATGACCAACTCAGTCTTGTTTATAATGCATATCTTACACAACAACAACTTTGTCCTCTTAACCAGTTGAAAGCTTTTCATGAGTTTCAAGATCCAATAGTGAGATGGATGGATTCTTATTTTTACAAAATATCAAATGTGGTAAGTTTCAACATGATCAACGTTTGCAGCTATGAGTACGAGATGCATTCTATTTTTTTGTTGCATATGATATAACCTCTTTGGATTATTCTAAACAATGACATGCAAAGAATTATGGTTCTTAGTCAAATGGTTTCTTGGTTTCAATGGAAATCTGATTACAGGTGATTACTTGGTTTTTAGTTGAATAGAGTAGGTAGTAAGAGAATAAGCTCTTAGTTTGAGTAGTTAATTTTTCAGTTCACAGATTGTTTTCAGTAGTTTGTGTGTAGATAAGAAATAAGACTCCATATCCCAAAAAAGGAACTGGGGTTAGCTTCAGTGCTAATTTTTAGAGATGCATGGCCGAGAGACAGTTGCAGAGATACGTGGCTGACAGACATAAAAACAAAGGTAAGAAAAGGAAGGTGGGAGCAAATTATTAAATTCAAAGGCATTGATCTATTTTTCTTAGCACCTCATAGGAAAGTTCTATCCCTGCTTGGAGCCAATGTTGTAACCTAGGTCTTCACCCTTGCCCCTCCTCTCTCATTTCCATATGCCTTCATCAAATTTTTTCTCGTCTGGTTGGTGAAATCAGTTTCCCATTACTAAGTGACTTGGTTTTTATTATTTCTTTCTTGATTGAGTCTTCATGCATTTTGTTTCTATTTTTATTCAAGGATAATTACATGTCATGATTGGGTTTGAAATTCTTATCATCATGTTTTTCATTGATTTATCTCACATCAGGTCGACCAAGCCTTTTTGTATGCACAGGAAATTCCCGTGAACAAAAGGCAACAATTTAGAGCAGTCATTTTCGAGCCTAGATGGTAAAAATGGATAGGGTAATTCTCAACGGTAAAGATCCAATGGGCCGATCAGATCAACAAATCTTGTCCATTAGGGGGTCCATAATTACGTGGGGGTTAACAGAAAATCATTAGGAAAGGCACTCCACGACTTTGGCGTTCAGGTGTCCGAACTTGTCATTGTTTCGATCGTCGAAGTGTCGAACTCCTGAAGCATTTAATGTTAAAAATGGATTAAGACAAAGTTAATTGGTGATAAGCACTGGCTAATCACTTTGCGAGATCATCACTTCAGGATATTTTCATGCTTCACAATCCAAACTCCCGAAGCCTGAAATGCCGAAGCACACAACACTCATTCATCAAGACATGTGGCAACCATCTGGCACCAACATATGGAATTCATCTGTCATGACACGTGAAATTATTTTCAAGCACCTTAGGGAACATCATCTGCTCGATTTCAGCTGACACGTGTCACTCTCTTTCTGAGACATGTAACTTTGGGCCCGTACTATTTCAGGATATTTTCATGCTTTACAGTCCAAAACTCCCAAACTCCGAGGTGCCGAAGTTTCGAAGACGAGCAACATTCACTCATCAAGACTTGTGGCACTCATAATTTGGAGACACATGGCTTCCATCTGGGCCTGACACATGTCACTCATTTATGGTCATTTGGGTCCCATCATCCACTCATATTTGAGTGACACGTGTCACTCTCCTTATGTGACACATCAACAATTGTGACATAATATGACATCAGGCCACCACATCACACTGCGAGTTAGGCCATTCGGGAAATGTTCATACTTTGCACTCAAAAACTCCTGAACCCTAAAGAACCAGAGTCATGAAGTCCCGTAATGATGAAGGTTAAAGGAAATCTCAGGTTAATAAGTGATTAGTGTTGGATAATGACTTCATGTGTTCTATCCTCCAGAGGATATGCCTCCTCTGCGCTCCAAAACCTCAGACTGTTGAATTTCTGAAGTGGCTCACCCACATTTATTTCATATTTGAAAGGTTTAAAAAGGGGCACAAAACTAGGAATGGGTGTAATACATGTCCAGACTCCAGAAAAAGAAAACATGAATTGCTTTTGTCCTCAAAAGGGCAAGTGGGGAAAATACATGACCACACTTCCAGTTGTCTTCAGTGGCCTCCAACAATGCACGTGCATGCCATGATCAATACAGAACTTAGTTTTGTCACTCTTGGCCATTTATGTCAGATATCGGATCGCTCTGATGCATGCATCAATCCAGTTTCTTTGCTAGTAGCGGTTTTCAATTGTTTAGTTCAATACTCGTTTACTTGAAGGCATAATAAGTGGTCTTCTATGTGTGATAATAACCACTCATTTTTGTTAAGTCAAGTTCGGAGTATTCATTAACATACGCCAACAATGTGTTTTAATTAAGTTAATAAGTTGTTTAATGATGTATGTGGTAGAGTTAAGCCCCAGTTCCACATTGGTCGAGGGACTCTTCATTTCTGATAAATATGCAGTTTATGTATGTTTTGAGGGTTTGATTTTTGGGAAAAGAGATCATTACGTCAGCTGGTTCAACATGTTCTATACATGGATTAAATTTCTCTACCTGTTGAACATAATTTTGATGACAATGTTTTTGTCCAAATCTTCATGTGTTTTTATTCTCATCCTGAATGTTGTTTTTGATTTGTGCGAAGTACATTTATTTTCTTTCAACTGCTGTATAACTTGTCTTTATTAATATGCAACCTATGATAACAACTTTGCTTTGATGAAGATTTATTTTTATTGCAACCCATGGGAGTAATTGTGTTTTTCATACATGTTTAATGTCTTGAAATGATATTTTAAGTATTGAACTTCTTACAATAGATTATTCATTGAGTGGTTTGTTGTTTCCCTTTGTTTTTTTCCTCTATGATTTCACTTGTCAGTCATTAGTGTGCCACCAACCAAGGAGGACCCGCATCCTTATCATTTTCGACCCAAGCATGCTCTTGTCTCAGTAAAACCAACCCTCTAACTGACCAACACAAATTAAGAAACCAACCATTCTAAACTTGAGGTGACCTAGCTCTGTCCTTTAGCAGTCAGGTGCATAGTTTAGGACCAAGATGACACATTGAACATCACAGAGTAGTTGAAACTAACAGAGCTCAACCATGACTGCATAGAATAGGCATCCATTGATCAGATCAGGAACACTCATATTAAGGTAACTCAACAATAGAGGCTCCATCTTTATCGGGTCATCAAAGCATGGAATCTCCTACACTAATGCAAGTGGCTCACCCAAGGTGTTATTGGATAAATCGGTAGGTGCAAACACTAATTGATCTCCCTAGATCCACCTAGATTTAGAACAAAACACACCAGAACATGACGCTTTCCTTAAGTTTTATATATTGAATTTACTAACTAAAGAGGGATGGGTGACATACCATTTAAATGCCACTTCCTCTTGCCATATCCATCCTAGCTCCATTCCAATGCTCATACAATGATGATCTTGCAAAAGAACGCAACCAACCAAAGTGATAGTAATAGCATAAACTCAATATAAACCTATGTATGTGATCAAGGAATCATACAATAAAACACAACGATCTTTATAGGAAAGAATCATATTGCTGTATCATATTAAATGTGAAAGAGAGATTACAACCATGGCCTTGATTTTGTAAGGTCCCTTCCAACTGTCCTTCATTCCCCACACACTTCTTTCTCCAAGGATTTTGAGACCATGGATCTGATAGCTACTCACGATCTATCTTGACAAAACAAATCTCAAAGACACTCTAACCAAGCTAACAATCCCAAGCCAAAAACAACTTAGCCCTTCTCCATGAGATCTCCTCTCCTTTTATAAGTTGAAGAGGATAAGGTGAGGAGGTTAGGATGATCCCACTAAATCATGAAAGAGAGTAAGATCCAAACCATTCAGATGCCACCTCACCATGGAAGTTTCTCCTGCTAGAAGATTTGAGAAAACACTTGTTTTTCCCATGTGTAAGCATTCTCGCACCCTGCCTATAGAGTAGACTGCAAACTCCTCATGACCTAGCTATTATGAAGCCTACAAGAATCAGACATTCTTGCACCCTATGTTATCCACAATTTTGGTCATTGTGATGATGTTATGATAATCTCATGATGATGAAATATCAAGCTCTTCCATAAGAGCATTTTCCTGAGAAAGGTTACACTTATCAGTTTCCAGAAATCATATTTTAAAAGATAGTTCGCAGGCTACATATTAGTCACCTGCGGGAATTCCTATTTCTCGCACGCTACTTCAAGCTGGAGTGCGAACTTCTCGCACTGTACTCAAGGCTAGGGTGCGAACGAGGTCTTAAAGAGGGAAAATGGATAAGTTCTCGATCCTTCTAGAAGGGAATCTTCTAGAAGGATGAGTTGGCTCTCGAATGGTTGGCAAAATACTGACTTTCCAGATATATTGGGATCATTCCCTATCCAAGTAACTAATATATCTTCTCCTATATATTGAGGAGATGGCTCATGGAAAAGGTTAAGCATAAGAAGCATAAGCAAGCTAGTAAGAGATTGATTGGAGAATTGTTAGAAGCCTGTATGGAGAATTGATGCTACAGCAGCAAGAGACTACAGCAAAATCATTACAAGTGGTTGATTTTCTTCATGCATGAGCAAGTGTGTGTGTCAGAGATAGAAGCCATCGAAAGGAAACCTACGACATCCAGGCTCAGGTTGTAAGTTTCTCTTTCAATTAATCAATACAGTAATATGTCCCTTTCCCATAAAGATGATGTCACTTTATTACATGATTCCTTGATCACGTGTATAGACTAGCTATTGAATACATTAACCTGTCTTTACTTTGATTGGTTTGTTCTGTCGTGATTTGAACGGAGCAAGAGCATTGAAGCGAAGCTTGGAACAACAGAGACTTTGGAAAGCGTTCATAAGGTATGTCCATATTCCTTTATCTCTTAGTTCACTCAATAGGCTAGATCTAGGGAAAGAGTAATATTCTGTCCTACTTTGTTCTAGATCCAGGTGGATTTAGGGAGATCGGTTCGTGTCCGCACTTATGGATTTATCCAATAACACCCTAGATATAATGCAGCCTATGAACTTCCTTTTTATAGGGTTTTTACAAAGGAAAATGCAACTTTTTTTCTCAGGAAAATTACTTCTCCCTTCTCTCTTTAGAAACTCAGGCCACTGACCCCTCTAAAGGAAACAAATAGGTTTACATCATTAATGGTCATAGGGATGACAAAAATAATGTGTAACAGAGAGCCCCCCAAAGTATGAAGTTAGAACATAGTGATAGCTGAAATACTTTGTCGAGTGTGTGTAGGGAACAAGGAACAGTCGGTCGAAAACCTGCCAACAAACAAGGAAATACAGTACAATAATATATCATCACTGAGGTAGGCATTCCCATACTTAGAATACAAATGACTCAAAGAATAAATGTCGACATGCGAATATCCATGTCAAGTAAGACAGGTCATGGCCACCAAACATACACTGTGGATCCATGCCAATATGACTCAAATTTGAACATAGCCACCAAAAATACACTGTGGATCTATGTGTTAAAGACTCAAAT
>ML777599.1:547046-576013 GCA_009831015.1 Picea engelmannii | reverse complement strand
TAATATGCCCCAATTAAGGGGTAATAAATAACATTACTAATCTAATATGCCCCAATTAAGGGGTAATGAGCCAATATTAGGGCTTAACAACACACGCCCTCCTGTTGACCTCTTGGCAATTGACACCTTAGAATTCAACTTTACTCGGTGAACCACCATGAGCTTGGAATGTTTTTCAATGTCTTCGAATTCAAATTTACTCGATCAAACCACCTGGACCTTCGATTTGATGTCGATTCCCTCGACTTCAACTGCTAGTTGATCCACCTCGACTAGAATTTCACTGCAAATAATATAACAACACAACATTCTCCCACTTGTTGTTTTCTTTGTTGAAACCGAGAGACTTTTGAGCTCTCGTTCACGGACCCAGGGCAACAATTCCCATTTCCTCTCTACACCAAGAGAACTTCAGAACACGCACAAACTTGGTCAAAAGGTTTTCTATTTTTTCCAACATGTTTACTTTCTCTAGCAACACGTTATTGCTTTCCACCATGTCTCTCATGAAATGGTATTGTACTGTCACAACTTATCATCATAGTGTTGGCTTCTTATCTTAGTTATACCTTTAACATGATTTGACCCAGGTTCATATCTACTAGGGGTCCAACAAAGCCTCTAAAACTATCGACCCTCCTGGTAAACTAGAAGCAACGTAATGCATAGAGTGCACTGCACAGTCTCACCCAAGATAGTCTTAATGGGTGACTGCAATGCTCAAATGCTTGCAGTCCAGGACTAAGTGGGGATATGTGAATTGGGGATATGTGAATTGCGCACTGTGAATTCTATCTATTTATTAGATAAATATATTGTCATTCTCATTCATGCATGTAGTGTAATTCGATCCATTAATTCATTCTTGCATAATTCTAATAGCTACTTATTGACAGTAAAAGGGACACAAACATCCAATCACATAAAATAGGTGTTATCATGGTTCATCCCCTCTTGGGCTACGCCCACAAATATCTGGATCTCAATCTCTTTTATTATGGTGGTTCCAAAACTACAACACCTTGCGCTTTAAAACTCGTCCTTAGTCGGGTCGAGATCTATTATGAGGCAAACTAGATCACACCAAGCTCCTCAGCTTGTGATCTAACAATCAATATCTACCCTTCTGAACCTCGACAACTCAACATCTTACAAGACTGGATTAGATTACAGTCGTGTTATAGACCGGTTACTCCTTCTCATGTGAGTAACAATCAATACTCAGAACCCCCCTCCTAGACCTCCTAGGTATATATTTATATGTGTTTTTGGCTCATTAGACATTACATTCTCTTACCAAAACCCTAACATAGTTAGGTCTTATTGCATGTTGGACTTTCCCGCTTTCCTCCTCTACATGCACATTTTTCTTTCATCCACTGATTTTCCTGCCAGCTGTCTTTCTTTCCCATATTCTTGCATGCACCCCTCACATGTCTCTCTTCCAACTGTATTTACTCCACATTATGCCTCTTCCCCAAAATGGGCATGTGCCCAATAGGCCTCCAACACTGACATCGTGACTCGTCCTGAGTCACTGCCTGATTTGTGCAGCTATCACTACCTACTTCACACATCTGTTACTTCCTTCTTACTGCATCTATTACTACCTACTGCAGTGCATCATATATTTATGTTATCTGCTGACACTGCTAGTGATACTGGCTTCTCTTTTCATACATAGCGGTGACCAACTGTGTCGTGATAGGATATTGTAAAATCTCTCCTCCCTCGAACCCTAACTGTTCAATGCTCCACTTAGCTACATCACTCTCCATGATTAGTTTCTCTTCATTTTCTTGCAGGGGCTCCAACAATGTCCATCTTGCTGTCTTCTATGCTTGCAACGCTTTCTCTTCCAACTGCAGAGCCTTCATTTCAGTGCCAGTCCCGATCTTCTCTGTCAGTGACACTGTTTTCTATCACTGCTTCACCTCCACCATTGCTGTGTGGGTTTTGTTTTCCCTCTCTTATATTTATTGGAGGCTTCCATCCTCTAGGAGGTGAGTCCATAAATTCACTCTCTTTTCTAACATATTAGTGTCTCTTTGTATGCTTCGACTGATTTCCTCAGTAGTTGTTGTTGCCTCCTATTCTCACTATGCTTTGACTTCTAGGGGAGTATTGGGTGTGACATGCTCCTCCAACTCTTTAATTTTCTCTTTATAGTGTTGTATAGTCTACTCTATCCTTCACAAATTCTCTTTCGAAGACACTGCCTCCTCATTTGTGTTATCGGTAATGGCTTGAAATAGTATGTGGATTTCAGTCTCCATCTCCTGCACTTTTTTTTGTGCTCTCTCTTTCCGTTTCTTTTCGAGGTTGAGGTCTTCCTTCATCATGATGTTTTCTGCCTGGGATACCTGTAGATTCATTGCATTCACTCTTTATCTAGAATGAATCTCCTACGTAACACTTACTTGAAGTTGATACAGTTCCTTTGTTGGAATCTTGGCCAATGCTATGTCTAACGCTTCAATGTCCTTTAGGGGTTTTTGTGTTGTCTCTTCTCAAGAAACATCATTACAAGCGTGATGATGAAATTGGCCCTCCCCTGCATTGTAAATTGCATTGTTTCAGGCACTAGCACTCCTTTCTTAGCCTCCATGGGTATTTCTTTTGGTGCCTACGCTACCCTGATCCTTATCTTCTCCAACAAAATTTTTATTGCTTGCACTTGGTCTGCAATTAAATACCTGTGCTTCTCCGCATTCTCCCACACCTCGACCAATATTTCCTCGATTGTTGTTGCCACTAAATCCACATCATCCAGGGTTAGTGATATATGGAACTGTGGTTTGTGGGCCTTTTCCTTCTTTTGGCCACAACCCATTCTCTCCCTTAGCCGCTTCTTTAGGGTGTCTAATGGCTCAGGAATAGTGGGCATCTGAGTATCTATGGTAGTGGTTGGCCCAGTTTCTTCTTCCACAAGAATCTCTTGGGTCCCTATCTCTAGTTCTTCCCCCACATATATCTCTTATGGCCCTATTCATGTTTGGTATGCACACACTATTTTTATTTCGTCGCGCTAAATCGGTGACATGTGTGCATAGACCCTTCTCTTTTTCATCGCACTGACTTGCTGACCTGTGTGCAGATTTTTATTTATTTTTACAATGGTTTGTACTGCGCGATAAATTTCAAGTTGTGGGTGGTCGAATGTCCTTGTACACCTTCAGTCGACTCCCATTGATCATGCCCCTCAATTTTGTTCCTTCCAAATCCTTCAATTATACATCTCCTCTGTCTGTGACAGTCTTGACCTCATATGGTCCCAACCAATGCATTCTAAACTTTCCTGGATGTTGAAAACATTTGTTGTGATACAGTAGGACTAGGTCTCCTTCCTTGAAATTTTTTCTCTTGATATGTTGGTCATGCCAAGCTTTGTTCCTTGATTTCTGTTCTTCTTGGTGAAAACCTTCTAGAATCCTATCTTCTTCCATGCTCATCAACTAACTTAACCTTTCTTGTACTGCACCTCACTCTGTCATGTTTGTAATTGCTGTGACACACATACTTGGTACCAAGAATTCTAATGGTATCACTGCTTCTTTTCCATACACCAATCTATATGGTGTTTTCCCTATCAACTTCTTACAGGTAGTTATATATTCCCATAGTACCACTAGTATCTTTGAATCTGAGTCGTCCCTATTGACATTGCAAATATTGGTTAAGGAATTCTCTAGAATCTTGTTGAAGGCTTCCATTGTTCCATTTTCTTGAGGATGGTATGGCATAATTTTATGATGGTAGACCTCGAATTATTCAATAATAGATCTAATAGTTCTTGTTGATAAAGTGAGTGCCTTGGTCACTCATAAGAATCCTTGGGCATCCAAATCTAGTGAACAAATGTTCAAACATGAAGTGTGTTGTTGTCTTTTGCACTGCAATATTTAACTGGTGCTACCTCTGCCCATATTGAGAGGTATTTTGTCGCAGTGATGATGTATCACACGCCTGAAATTTTTGTGGGTTTGTGAATTGGCCCAACAAAATCGATAGACCATTTTTCAAACACTTGTAGTGTTATCTATGGGTGTAAGGGCATCACATCCTATCTGTTTGGTTTTATAACGCTCTGACAAACATCACATTTTTAGAAGTATTCCTTTTCATCTCAATGAATAGTTGGCCACCATAATCCTGCATGTAGTACCTTCGGTGTGGTATCTTTTCCTGCATAGTGTCATCCAACTATTCCTTCATAGCCTTCTGCTAATATCCTAGGCCTTTCGTGTTCTAGCGCACACCTTCTCAAGATGTTGTATTCCCCCATTTTATATAAGTTGTTATAGGATAAATCCGTAAGTGCGGACACAAACCGATCTCCCTAGATCCACCTAGATCTAGAACAAAACATGACATAATGATACTCTTTCCCTAGATTTTAATTATTGAATATGCTAAGAGGCATGATTAAAGAACTTACCTTAAAAGCGCTTCCTTTGATCTTTGTTTCTCATGCTTTGCTCCAATGCTCTTGTACATTCACGATCAAGACAATACAAACCAATCGAAGTGAAGTAAACACATTCTATTCAACAATTAATCTATGCATATGATCAAGGAGTTATGCAATAAAATACAATCGACTTTATGGGAAAGGGACACATTGTTGTATTATATTAATAGAAAGTGAAACTTACAACCTGAGCCTTGATGTTTGAAAGCCTCCTTTCGATGAACCTTATCTCTGACACACACACTTGCTCACTTGTATGAAGAAGATCAACCACCTTTGATAACCTTGTTGGAGTTCTCTAGCTGCTATAGCATCAGTCCTTCACACAATCTTTCACAAATTCTCCAATATCTTCTTAACCTTGTTTGCTTCTAACCTTTTCCATGAGAATCCTCTCAATATATAGGAGGAAATGAATTAGTTACTTAGATAGGAATGATCCCAAGATATCAGGAAAGCCAGTACTTGACAACCATTTGAATGCCATCTCATCCTTCTAGAAGATTCCCTTCTAGAAGCTTCGAGAATTCATCCTTTTCTCTTCTTTAAAAAGTGTTCGCACCCTAGCAGTTAGGCACAGTGAAAAATTCTCGCACCCTGGCTTAAGGTAGCCTATGAGAATAATGCATTCTCGCAGGCAAATGTATAGGTAGCCTGCGAACCTTCCTCAAAACTGTGATTTCTGGAGAAAGATGAAGGTAACTTTTCTCAGGAAAAGATTCTAATGAAGAGCCTGAGTACACCAACCTTAATTCATCATCACGATGACCAAAATCATGGGTAACAGAATGCCCCCCAAAGTCTGAGATTGGAACGAGTGACAGTCGATAGACTTTGTAATCTACATGTGTGAGTCAAGAACCAAGAGCACATCTAATCGGAGACCTGCAAACAATCAAGCATCGACAGAGTATCATATATATCCATTTTGAGGTAGGAATTCCCATACTCAGATCATAGACTGATGACATTATAGACACAGGTCATGGCCACCAATCATACACTGTGGATCCATGCCGTCAAAATATAGCATAGCCACCTGAATACACTGTGGATCTATGCGAGCAATTTCAAATCAAGACGACATAGCCACGAAACATACACATTGGATCTATGTGTCGCAAGTTATACATACTCCATCACAACCTGGATCACAAAGATAATATCCAGGGTCTTCAACCTCATCCCCCAAAGTACAAATCTATCCATGTGATTACATGTGTTGAAGTCGAACATGGTAGAAACCACTTGATTACCGGTCAATGATGAAACCGTTTACAAGCGTGAGGGAAATCACCATTGATGTCAATGACTCCCAAGGTACCACATAATAATCCATCGAATGTGAATAAATGAGTTGATGTCGAACATTCGACGAAATATCTCGATCAGGGGTCAATGATGTAAACCCACTGTCGAAAGCGAGGAAACTTGCCATTGAGGCATGAAAGCTCCAAGGTACTAAATAATTTCTAAGTTTTGATTCCAGATAACGAGTTGAAGTCGACGGAACAAAACTCGTCACAGGAGGGCCTTCATGTATCCCCCATCAATGACACAAAATGAATAACAGAGTTTGAAGGTGAAACAGAGAACTTTGCAGATTGAACTGGGCACAGGGAAGGCCGACTCAGAGAGAATGGACAACTGCAGATGGCCGACTCAATATAGGTTTTAGGTGGACTTCTCTTGAACATATGAATGACACGACCAATGATTTGGCAGCATTGACTCAAAGATGACACATGAAATGACCTTGTAATTAATCGAAAGAGAGACAAATGGATTTCCCAAACCAGCTTCAAATGATGAATAGGGGGTGTCATGTTCAAGAGCGACACTTACTGCCAATCAATACAAAGATGAAACATATCCCTTTCCCAAATATTCCCCCACCATTTCTGGAAAGTACCTCTTTATTTTTATGCAAACTTGAAGAGGACCACATATTCTTGTTGATATAAGCTCATCCTTCGGACGAGTCCCTCAGAGTATTTTTAACGAACCCTAAGAAGGAGTGGTTCGGTCCCATCACGGGTCTGTCAATGTTTGTTTAACGAGTCCAGAGATAGTAAACTCGAAGGTTTTTCAAGATTATAGAGTTTGGAAAAACACTTAAAAGAGAACTCTCTCAGTTCATTTTTCGTAATATAGTCTGGATAAGATCGAAAAAGAGAGAAACTATCGCTTACCAGATGCATACTTCAAATACTTTAGCGAGCGTGAAAATAGCAAGGTCGCTCGACGATCTTTTCATGTTTAGAGAGTCTGAAAAGAGCTTAAAGAAGACTCCAGGGGGGCTCCTTTTTCGTATAACCTTGTTGAGCCCGAAAAAGCGATAAAAATATGCTCGATCACGTTCTCTTGTTTTTACGAGCGTAAGAACGGACAAAAACAATGCTCGAGGTTTTATGTAAAAACCATAAAAAACAATCAAAATCACACCATAAGGAGAAAAATATGTCCATATACTTTTTGTAATCATCAATGTTTCACACCTGCAAGTCATTACACTCATTTTTATATTAGTAATTAGGTTTAAACAATAGATAAACATGAAAACCCAAAAATGACATAGTAAAAAGTAAATTAAATGGGTAAATACACATTTTTACCATACCATTCCACATTTTCACTATTGAGTTCCAAAAACCCCCATTTTACCCTCCGACTTCGGAGTTGATTTTCGGGAGCTACAAGAGATCATTTGACGAGCCGTCTGCAGCATTACGGTAAGCTCTTCTTTCTTGATCTTTTCATGGTTTAAATTTATGATTTCATTGGTTAATTTTGTGTATTTTCAATTGATTTTTAAACCCTACCCGCACACAGGAATTCTCGCAGGTTGCCCATACGGGGCCTACGAGAATGATAATTTCTCGCAGGCAATATTTGAGTCGCCTGCGAGGGGTCGCACTGTGTATAATAAGGCACCTGCGAGCAGCACAAAACTCAATTTTTTTTTAAATATTTATCCAATGAAAAAAATTTATATCATTAATAAAATCATTAATTCCCTTTGTATGTTTCTTATGCAGGTAAATAGCCACAAACATGGTGCTTGAGTGGCGGGAATGAGAGTACAAGGAGGATAATGCAAATGACGAGAATCATCCTCCCACCATAGCTGCACTAAGAGATTGCGGTCTCTTAAAATACTTCCGTATACCGGGCATGAGAGCCCAAGTTCGATTACTGGAGTATTTAGTCCGTATGTGGGATCCAGACCAACGAGTTTTCATTGTAGGATCTTAGACATTAGCCATTGACATAGAGGACATATACTTCTTGATCGGATTATCCAGGCGCGGGTCTCATGTCAGTCTGACCGGAAGCAGAGGTGGCGGGTTTAAAATGAGTGAATATTGTAATCAATATTGCGTACCTGAGGCCGAAAGAAAGAAAGGGAAAGTGGCGATCTGGGGAGTAACAGACTTGACTCTCCACACTATTCTCTTCACAATTTCTCAAATGGCTGGGAGTGCCACTCCGCATATGGCATTATAGAGCTATTTCCAGTACGCCATCGAGTGTACAGAGCCCCGAGTATTTAACTGGGCTGATACAGTGTTGCGCAGTATCAAAAGACAACTAAACAAGTGCAGGCGTGGTGAATTAAAACAATTTGGATATGGATATTTACTAGTGTCCTTCTTCCTTGAGAGGGTCCCTGTATTCCAACTGCAGGTTGAGTGGAATCTACCTGGTCCGAGAGATCCACGGATGTTGCGGTGGTGTCGGATCATGGCTCGGCACGTGCAGGACCAATCGTCAAATATGTCGATATTTTCTTTGACTGGTTTCAAAACCAGATGTTGATGGTCAATGACTACGCCTATGCCGGGTTGGATTTCCGAGGAGATCTGGATCTAGCACTGCCTGAGGATGCTCAGTGGGGAGACCTTGGTAGGAAGTACACGCATTTTCTCATTTTAAAATATTTTTGAATTTTAATCATATTTAAATGTTTTTGTTTTATGTATTTATCTGAAGACTAACTCAATTTGTTTGTTGATAACACAGATGTTGGACCATATAGACCTACTGGAATTTCTCCTATCCAGAGGCGAGGGGAAGCGGCAGCAGCAGTTCCACAGTATGATGAAGATTATATGGTGGTGGAACAGAATTTAGAAGGCCTGACAACAGACATTCCAGATATGACTCTGGAAGAGATTCCATGATGCGATCAACGTCACACTGTAGGAGTATCAGCTGCTATGGGTCGACTGCTCCGTAGGGTAGCTAGTGCAGTAGTGTGTTACCGTGAACGTCATCCATGACATCACATTGTAGAAACTATAAGCTTCCATTTTGATATTTTGGTCTTCGGACAAACTCTTTTGATCGTTATATATACAGATGGCTTCTACCGGTTTACTTTACATTGTGTGAATTTACATGTGTTTGATTTATAAATTGTTCAAATGTCTTTCCAATACATAATTTACCAATGCATCTATTAATGAATTAAGACATCTAGGAATATGTTGATATTCAATGTGATCGAAATATCATTCCAAGAGGTGAATTCGCAAATACACCCTTAATAAAGTAGGACTTCGAATAGAATAGATATTACTTAGCTGTAGTACTACCAACTGTGAGTCGAGTCGCACAACCAAGTGACGAATTCTGAGTGAGATAGCATCAACCAATAATTCAATCAAGGTGCTATACTCTGCAATATTGTTGGTTGCACGGCCAAGACATACACCTTGTAAAGATACAAGTTCGTTTGTTGGGGCATAGATTGCCCACGCAGCAGAAGCAAGGTTCCGAGTAATACGGCTAGAACCATCAGCGAAGCCAATATAGGGTAGCGAAGACTCCGACATCTGGCAATCAAACACAACGTCACATAAGGGTAGAGACCAGATAACGTCAAAAGCAAACTAAAGTAACACACAGAAAGTATGATACATAAAATACAAGTATTTGTGCACAAATGACTTATGCATAATACTTCTTCAAGTACAACCCATTCCCGGGTTCACTCAAAGGGACACCATCATAATCAACCAGCTCATACGCTCCTTTATCCAAAACATGGTGAACAATGTAAGGACCTCGCCACATTGGCTCAAACTTCCCAGCTCCTAAGACATCTCGATCCTGTTCATAAAGAAGAACAAGATCACCTTCAGAGAAAATGTGAGGCTTAACATGCTTGTCATACTGCGCCTTGACACGTTTCTTCTGGGCTTCTATTATGAGAGTGGTGTCACGTCGAGTCTCTTCTAATCGCATCATATACAATAGACGTTCTTATTCAGCAGAAGTATTGGGTAAGAGCTCGATAGGTAGCTTCAGAGAAGGTATCTCACATTCTATTGGAGGAATGGCTTCCACACCATAGACCAATCAAAAAGGTGTAAACAACGTACCGAATTTAACAGATGTCCGATATGCCCAGAATGTCGAAAACAACATCGTGTGCCAGCTCATTTTATGGATTCCTATCATCCGTCGAAGCATAGTTATAAGTACTTTGTTTATGGCTTTGACCTGGCCATTAGCTTGTGGATAATAGGGTGTTGAGTTCTCATGACGAAGACCCAACTTTTCTGTAAGATTAGACATCACAAAATTACTAAAATGACTACCGTGATCAGTAACGATAGCTTGAGGAACACCAAAATGAGCTATGACATGGTTAAAAAGAAACAACACTATAGTCTTTCCAGTATTATCGAATGTTGGCATCGCCTCGACCCATTTTTTAAAGTAATCAACAGCTACAATGATGTAACCATGGCCCCCGGCCGAGTGAGGGTGACATGTCATGAAATCAATGCCCCATTTTGCGAAGGGACCAACTGAGACCACAAGGTGTAGAGGATCATGATGCAATCGGATTTTCTGATTGTAGGTCTAGCAGGCATGGCACTTCTGAACGACAGTAATGCATTCATTGAACAAGGAAGGCCAAAAATATCCTGCGCGTAAGATCTTCTGGGCAGTAGCATACCTAGACATATGACCACCACATTCTCCAGAGTGGCAGTCATTCAGATCTTTCTCGGCTTCATCAAACGTCAGACAACGACAAAAAACAGAGTCAATTCCTCGACGGTATAGAGTATCCCCGTGGATGATGTATTGACATGCTTGATAACGGATGCGACGTCGTTCAGAACTAGACAAAGCAGGCCAGAAAGTCTGGGTTTGGAGATATATAATGATATCCCCATACCAAATATTGTCCGTGCTAATAAGGAAAAGCAATTCATCAGGTAATGAATCGACTGCTACATTTTTCATGGCAGAGTGAGGAAAATCACATATCAACTCAGCGAAAACTAAGGATTTCTTAGACGTGGTGCGAGAGAATTCCAAGTCAAACTCCTGTAGTATGACAATCCATTTGGAGTACTTGCCCCCCAGCAATTGACGTGTCAAAATATGTTTCATGGGGTTGCAATGAGAAATCACAGTAGTTTTCCTTGAGAGGATATCGCCATTGGTGACCCTTGACAAGTGATCAAGTCATGTGTTCATATTCCCTAGTTTAACTATGAATTCAAAGTCAAATTCTTGAAACATCTATAACCATCGACAGATTCTCCCCCCCAACATTGGCTTGTTGACTAGGTACTTAAGGGATGAATGATCTGTGAAAATATTAAATTTTTTTACAAGTAGGTAATGCCTGAACTTTTGAAGTGCATACACCATTTCTAGACCTTCTCGGTCTGTAGTGTTGTAATTCTTCTTGGATTCTCACAATTTTCTTCTTGCAAATTCTATGGGATGGTCCAAATCCCTTGCTCCTAGTTGTGCCAGAATAACTCCTAGGGATATGGCTGGTGCATCTACATGCACATGGAGTGTATTCTCCCAATATGGAAAGACTAAGATGGGTGTTGTGACCATCTTCTCCTTCAGGGTGTCCAACCCTTGCTAACATTTCTCATTTCACTGGAATTTAATATTCTCTTGAGCAATTTGTCCATTGGCGCAGTTATGTGAGCATACCCCTTTATAATTTTTTTGTAATATCCTATATGTCGCAATGTGGCTCGCAGATGGAGCACTGATTTTAGTGGTGGTAAATTCAAAATTACTGCAATCTTTGCAGGATCCATGATCAAACCTTGTCTGCATACTATGTGACCTAATAGAATTCCGAAGGGTGTTCCAAATATACATTTCTTAATGTTCAAGGATATTGGGCATTTCCTGCATCTTTCTAACATCTTCCTCAACACCTCTACATGATCCTTCAACAGGTTGTACCCTCTCCAATCATCCAAATTTACCTCTAGAAATAGATGGATGAATTCTTTGAAGGAAATAATGTCTACTATGGAAAAAACTGTTGGTGCATTCTTTAGTCGAAAAGGCATAACTGTGTACTATTAGATCCCCATTCTGTGGCAAAGGTAGTCTTGTATCAATATTCTGGTTCTAGCTTGATTTTGTGGTAGCCTGCAAATCCATCGATGAATGAGTATGCTTCCTGACCTCCAAGATTTTATAGGA
The DNA here is from genome assembly GCA_009831015.1 of Picea engelmannii. Lineage (NCBI taxonomy): Eukaryota > Viridiplantae > Streptophyta > Pinopsida > Pinales > Pinaceae > Picea > Picea engelmannii. The sequence goes on along the minus strand of ML777599.1, from coordinate 564,057 downwards.
ATTCATCTGTAATGGGTGTAGGGAAGGGGTCATGTAGGCAAGCATCATTGATATTTCTCAGATCTACATAGATTCTTATGCCTCCTTACTTGTTCTCCTGAACTACCATGGGTATTATCCATTATGATTCTTCTACTAGTTCTATGATTCCTTCTTCCATCATTCTATCAATTTATTCTCTTACTTTCTGCTTGTATATGGGGTTCAATCTGTAAGGCCTCTGTTTGAAAGGTCTTACCTTTGGTTTGAGAGGGATATTCATCTCTCCAATTTCTCCTGAAATACCTTTCATTTATGTGAAGGTCATTGGGAACAAGTCAATGTACTTGCGCAATAACTCTGTTATCCTATCCATTGTTTGCTCGTCCCAGTAATCCCCAATACTGACCATATTGGGATTCTCCTCTGTTCCAATATTGACCTTATTTAATTTAATCGACACAGTAAATTCTTCGGCTTCTAAGGAGGGCCCTGCTACCCCCCTTTCTCCTTCGATCTTTGGAATCTGGATATTGCGTGGATCTTCTTCATCTGGTATGTCTTCTTCTACATGATAGCATGACAACAAATCTTTGACTATTCGCCTATTCTGCTGCTGATATTCGGTCATAAGGTCCAACTCCAGATCCAGTTTATCAATGAATATCAAGCCTCTAATCTTTTTTAAAGAAAAATCGACGTTGGGGTTCTCATGTTCGAATGAGAATGTGGCTATGAAATTCCAATGCAATATTTTCCATTCAGTGGTACCTCTGTGCAGTTCTTGGTCTACATACAAGTTTTCCAAAATTCCTTCTAGTGTGTGAATGAAATAATGAGGCCATTCCTTAGGTGGTATGATCCTCCATTGTGTTTTGCATTGATCCAAGTGTTCTGCAGGTGTTCTATGTCCATTGTATTTTTGAGTTGTGCTCCTCTTCTGTTATGCGCCGAATCTGATGTGCAATAGTCTTTTGCATTGGTACTAATCCTGTATATTTTGTTTGTTTGTACGCATGCCTTAAGTGTGATGTCGAGAGATAAAAATATCTGGATGTATGCCACTTCCTCCACATATCTCTATAGGAATTCTTCCAATTCGTTGATTCCATGCAAACTTGGAGGTTCTCTGATTTCTGTCCTAGCCCATCCTACTGCGTGATCTATTCGTGCACATCTTTTGGTTGAGACCTCATGTAGGCGCTGCTGCCAATTATCCATACTTGTGTTTGAGTCATAATCACATGACATGATACTTATCCATCTAAGTACACCATCGAAAGTTGGATTAATGTAATATTTGGCACGCACGATGGTTCGGTATATCTGGTTAATTTCTTCCATATATAGACATGTTGGTTCCACAAATATTTTGTCTTTAGATGGATCTAGGGGAATGATAACCCTATATTCTCCTGACTCAAATATCATCTTCCTAGTATTCAAGTTGATTATCTCCTTATTTTCAAAGACCCAATCTAATCTCAGTAATGATGGATACAGTGTTGTGCCGTCCATGATTTCGCTCACTTCGAAGTCTGCCTTAGTGCGCACTTCATCCAGATCTACTATCACTCCTTTCAACCTCCCTATTGGTAAAAATATGTGTTGGTTTGCTAACTTTAGTTGGACTGGTGAGTAGCCTAAGGTAGGTTCTCCCATGCATTTCCATGTATTTTTGGGTAATACATTCACTTCATATCCCAGATCTAATATCACATCTCCGATGTTAAAATCTTCGATGTTGGAATTCCTAAACTCTTTATTGGTTCTCCTTATGGCATGGAGGTGATTGAATGTCCTCTGCTCTAAATTTTCCTTATAGTTTGTGGTACATCTATCTAACAAATTCTGTAATATTATAACAAATGATGGATCCTAAAATAATTGAATACAAGATTGCAGGAAAGTTTTAATACAACTTACTTGGTTTCCCAAGTGGACTTCATATGTTGGGACATCTTGGGACATATTTCATACGTTGGGACATCTTGGGTATGTTGCACGGTAGATGTAGATGCAACATTCTACTTGAGAAATTCTTGTCTGGCCTCCATAAAGGTCTCCTTCTTCTTTCCTGCATCAAATCGCTTGGGTGGCTCGATATTCTTGGTAATCCACTAGTGTTGTAATGGTTCTTGTTTAGTCACATCATCTCCTATTTTAGCACCTCCCCATGTCACTATGTTGATGTTCCTACCATATTCTCTAGCTTCTGTAGAGATCCACTATACCTTATGATTATTCTGATTTCATTTTTCTTGTACCTTCCCCAACAATGTTGTGCAATCCTCTGTATCGTGATCTACTGCATGACAATACATGCATATCGCAGGTGGTAGTGGAAATTATATTTCCTAGTACCTTGGTTGTTGGAAGTCATGGCATACTATTGGACCTCTTATGTTTCCAAATCCTCCTCTACCTCATCCTCCTCCTATGTACCCAACGCGATCTCCACGCGGTGTATTGTATTGAGGTACCTAATTATACTGCGCAGGGTTATACTATGACTACACAGTGTTATATTGTGCCTGCGCGCTATTATACCATTGCAGAACAATATTATACTGTGGTAGTGACTGGTTAAATTGAGGTGCATCTTGCCTTATATTCATTTTGGCTTGCACCCTATATGTGTCTGACGTCCTTTCCCTCATCAGATTCATTGTTCTGTAATCTTTGTCATCGTGCCCTACTAACTTGCAAAAAGTGCAGTATGAATTCTTTGTTACTATCTAGTATTTATGCATCATAGGAAAATGATATGGATCATGCCCATGTGTCTTGCAAATTTTACACCAGGGTCCTCCTATTGGCAATGGATTTGGCATCCCTGTTGCCATATACTGCACGAATTTTTGACATTCATTCTTATGGTTCCCTTATGTTCTACATGTGGTACACCAAACAACTTGTCGCTTGTTCTTTCCCTTATTCTGAATGAGTTTAAAGATAATATTATTCATATCCTCCTTCAACTCCTCTATAGCTAGATCTGTCTTGTGGTACTGATTATCCTCCATTTGCAAGGCTTCCTTAAGAGCCTCTGCTTGAGATTGGAATTTATGTTGTATGAGTGGATATTTCATGTGTGGTAACATATACTTCACAAACAAATGCATATGCTGCATGTCAGTCATGGCATACCTCAATTTCCCTTTCAAATTTTTAAATCACTGGTCAATTTCCCAAACAGATTCTCTTGGTTTCTGTCGGATTTCTATCATCTCGTTCATGTATTGATCCTCTAAGCTCAGCTTCTGGAACTCATTAATCATTAATTTCTTGATGTCTGTTAGTGTCCTTGTTGTTGGCACAGGGGCATACCTAGGGTTCAGTTCTCAAGAGCACACCAACAAATCCCCAACTACTAACCCTTTCGGCAACACTTGCGAAGAAGATGAAGTCTCACCTGAGGTAGAGGTAGGGGTGGTCGCAAGACTCAGGTGTATGCAACCTTATATGGGACACATATATGTGATTATATCATTTATAGAGCACTCAACATCAGTGATTCATCAATATTATACCCTTATTATACTTCGCAAACAACACAGAGATTTTCATTGTACACTCAGATATACAATATTTCAGCACTTAACCATAGTAACCCAGATCAGATCCAGAAGATCAGCACTAAGCATCCTCATACAAATCAGATCTAACAATGATATATATCTAAGAATCATAGAGCATAAGTGGATATATCAAATCACGTATCATAAGAAAAGATAAACGCATTGACTCAAAGCACATAGAATAACACACATATTTACGTGGTTCACCCCCACCTTGGGGCTACGTACACAAGATATTCTTCTTTATTATCTTCTTCAATCTGTTAGAAGCACAAAGCCTCCAAAACCCTTCTTCGCATAGGACATAATATCTGCACAGCTCGCTAGATCCTTCTTCCTTTCATTACAACACTTAACTTTCTATAGCAACCTCACAATAACTTGCACTTCACCTTGCAAGCCTTACACAGTTCGCACATAACACTTATTCAACATCACAAAGATGAACTAAAAATTTTACTAAGAAATCACATCTACTACTTCTTACATTTCCTATCCTTCTATTTATACATTACAAAAGTGGGCCTAAGCATGGGTAAACCCACAGGCCGACATCCCTTTCCCATTACATATTCCCAAAAACCCAAAGGGGGCCTAGCTTCCACAATTTCCACTTCGCTTTGCACTTTGTCTTCGACAGGCTCTTGAAGTCCCAAAAATGATCAATTATGATCACATGTTCCTCAAAACTTGGTCAAGGGCCAACATGCCCCCAACACTCACCTGTGTCTCATCCCGAGTCCCTTTGGTCTAATCAATTCTTCCTCGAATGCCTTGAGCTTGACTCGAGCTTCTTTGACCTGCTGCAGTGTGAAAACCTCTTGCTCAGTGAACTCCTGGATCAATGCGTCATTTACTAGCCCTTCCAGGCATTGTTCCGCAGTGATGACAACCTGTTCAAGCTCGGCTCCCTGGATTTCAACTTTAGTGAACAGTTGACATGCCTTTTCCTGGATTGGTTGAAGTCATTGGGAGACTTCCATCACTTTACTTTGCAGCGTGTGTACCTGTTGTTGGGTGGTGCGTTGTTATGGAAAATTTCTTCATTCTTTCAATTGGGGTCAAAGCCTTCGGCTGTGCCTGTAGCGTATCTGCGTGTTTCTTTGCTTCTTGGAGTTGTGCCTCCAATGCCTACAAATCTAGATTCTCTATGAGGTTCTCATAAGTCTAGGCACTTATAGTGCTCAACTACTTGCATTCCAAGGAAAGGGTTTTTAATCATTCAACTGCACTGCGGGAAGTTGCCTCCCTGAGATCTCTTATTTCTTAAGGAGTCTTGGGCACGGTACAAAGTTCCAGATCTACGATGCACCACTGAAGTTGCTGGATTACTTCTTCAAGTTGTGCCACCTTCTTTGGGACACATTCTTCAATATTTACTTCTATGACCGTCACAGAGCAAAGTGCTTTGTGAACCATTTCCTGTACTTCAAGTTTGTCTTCTAGAAACTGGTCCTTTCTCTGTTGTAACTATGCTTTTTCCTCATCCCACTTCACTTGTAGGGCAATATTTTCATGTTCTTCCTTACTATGTTGTTCTACAAGTGTTCTCTATACTTGTGTCAAATCCTAGGTGGCTTGCGTTGTGTCGTCTTGAGCTCGTCGAAGGCGAGATTCAACTTTATCGGTGATAGGGTGTAATTGGGTGGGCTCATCACCTGTTCCTATTGTTCCAATTGTTAAGGGTGCAATATAAACTGTTGTACTGGAGTGCCTGCTGCACTTCTCGAAGTTCACCCTTAATTTGGCTGAATACCGCCTCCTACTTCGCTTCTTGCTATTCTGCGATCTCTAGTGAAGCATCATTCAACGCAGCGATTAAGAAGTCAAAGTCATCTGGTGTGAGGGTAGTCTTAAAAGTAGTCCGGGTGGCCTTAGTTTTCTTTCGAGATGAGGGATTTGGTGGCCTAATCTTCCTTTTCTTAGAGGGATCCTCCTCCTCTCTAGGTGGAGTAACCTCGCCTTTGTTTTTATTGACTTCTGTGCCACCTAGTTCTTCACCATCACCTCCCTACACAGGTGAGATCGAAGTAGTCTTCATGGATGTGCTATGGACATCTTAAACTTCATCATGCTTTGTAGTCTTTCTATCCACATCGGACATTTCTGCGGGGTCCACTGACCATTCCTTGGTAATCTTCTCCAAGTATTGTTCTGTCAACTTGTAGTACGATCAAAGATGCTATTTTTGCTCATCAGCGTGCACTATAATATAGGTGAACTGGTGGTCTGCGCTGAATTTTATCAAAGGTCTAAACCTATGAAGTGTGTTTAGGGTGAGGTGTGGTGTAGAATGGATTGCATTCTTCAATTGGTTGTAATAGTCATGGAAGACGACATTAGACTGCCACTGCTGGTTCATGTCATTGGAGTACCACAACGTATAAAAATTTGCAGCCAACGGTTCGAAGGGTTCGATCTCCAGGAAAGTGGCACCTTCTGGTAGCTCCCAGGTGATGAAATCAATTAGTATGAGCAACCAACTAAAGTGGAACTCATACCCTTGGTCTTTCATTTCTTTGCAATCAATCTCTAGCTGGCTTACAAGGTATTGTGCCCAGTTCATCTGTAGTCCCTCGGTACACTTCCCTGCGAGGTCAACTACGAATCCAGTCACTTGTGTTGGTCTATTCTTGTGAACTAGCTTTCCCGCGATCAGCTGACATGCAAGGCGCACTGTACCACTCTAGATTGAGGCTACCTTGTAGCCTCATGTGCCTTTCTCGACATCGCCATAAGTTTCTTTTATCTCTGCGCTAGTGCTCAGTTCAAGGTCTTTCCAGGGTAAAAATCCTGTGGGTCAGGGCCTTTCATACTAAGTCCTGTGTTTTGATTGATCAGGGTCGGATCCAAAGTGATGCGTCAGTCCAACCATAAGTATCCTCTGTGGTAACAGGACAACAACAACTTGATGCATGCGTTGACTTCCTAGTGTCTTCCAAAGTGTGGGATATTCATTACATTAAGCAGTGTGGATTATGCGAGGGACTGGGTCCATGACTACGGGAAAATCTTAGAATTCTTGCCTTTGGTCCTAGTTAAGTACTTATGCAGGGATAACATGCTATAAAATTTATGATCTCCAAGGTTAAAATCACTAAATTTCAATGCTACAAGCTTATCCTAGTCATCACGAACTGCGCGCACCCCTTTAGGAAGGTACGCAGTGATCAAAGTGTACTCGAAGTCTCAAGGTACACTATCATGGTTGATGGCATTGCTTAGAGGTGGTAAGTAATTAGGTAGAATGTGTGGGATAAGCTTGGCATTTTCGATGTCATCCTTGTGCTTGGTCCATTTCTCATCGGTCGACCGGGATGGACCAGTGCGAGTAGTGGAAGGGGAGGCTTGGAGTCCTCTTGTTGATGATGCTTGGAATCCTTTAGATAATCTTCACTTCGAAATGACTCTCTCAGTCATTAAGTCAATCAAAACTTCTTCAACCACTTTCTCAACAACGCTGAGCTTGTCCAACATACAAGCTCGGGTCCACTATCTTGGGTGTGAAAATGAATTCAGGGACTACAGTGAACGATATGGGAACAAGGAAATGATCACAGGTTGAAGTAATCTCAGGTTTTGGGCTCAAATTCTCACTTATAAAAAAGTATTCTCAGTGTGTGGCACGACGGACTAAGTAGGGAAACTTAGCAATGGTCTTCTTGCAATGGGTGTGAGGTTGCATTAACTTATGTTCTATCCATTATGGCACGGTATAATGGTCTAATGGATATCCATAAATACTTTTCGACCCATTCAAAGCGACAGTCGAACAGTTATATTGGCTTCCAACGGCTATATTACTTCACCTCGACGAAGTGGCATATGTCGCTTTTTTGATTTCTCGACGAAGCTCCAATTCTGCAAAGTGTCTTGCTACGAGGTACCCTCTGTGAGCTTCTATAATTTTTCAATATTAGCCTTCTTCTTACTTAGCTTTCTAGCCTTCTTTGTAGTGAGATTTGTCTCGGTGATTCTCTTCCCATTTTGATTCTTATTTTCCTTGGACATAGTCACTTCGTGCTGATGAGATTCTCTCCTAGGGTTTAGGTATATCACTTCTTCTTTGTCTGGGGTAGAGATTTTAGCCTTTTGTATAGATTTGGCCTCGACATATAGGCTTATAGTGTTAGATGGATTCGAGCAGTTCTCCTGTTCTTCTATCAACTGTGTGATCCTTTTAGTCATGAAATCTTTTAACTCTTGTCTCTGTTGTTCTAAAACCTCTTCTTCTTCCTTCTTTCTGGATTGATGTCTTTCAATCCAAGGTTTTCCGAGTAGCATAGTAAATGGGGCACTATCCTCAATGAATTTGATAATCTCAAAATCTTCTTATGTCGAAGTTCCATTGACTGTCATAGGTATCTGAGTGATTTTTCCACATAACATCATTAGTTTTCCTCTGAATAGTCCTATTCCTCCCAGTGAAGGAATCATGGCAGGATTCCCTATAGCTTCACAAGTTCTTTCTGGAATAATGTTCACTTGTGTTTGTTCATCAAGAATATAGTCAATGTCGAAGTCCCCTATTCTTTCTTCGACTTGCTAATTTTCTTTGAAGATCTCTGGTAATTGGACATCTTTATGTTCCCTTAGAGTTTCTTTCATCTATATTAATACTTTCTCTGATTCATGTTGGGTTTCTTCCTTTTATGGATCTGCCTTATGGTCTTCTTGATTCATATTTATCCTTTCAAGATTAGTGATCATTCTAGGGAAATCCAATACCTCATGGTCTATAGCTTTGCAACAGAGACAACTAGGTCTTCTACCAGAGCATTCCTTAGCTAGATGGCCTAGTTTTCTACAACTGTAACATAGGATTAATCCTCGCTTTCTTTTAAATGATCCCCAACCTCTTTTTTACTGTGCACTAGAATTTTGATAGCTAACCTACAAAAAATTCATTCTAGGATCTTGCATCCATTTGTTAGTCCAAACAATCTTTCTATGCATAGGTATAACATATATATCATTATACTTATCAGATCTATTCATATCAAAATTTCTTTCATCTATTAATTCCCTAGGTTTTAAGCTAGGACACAATCTATCAAACATACCTAGATCCACACTCTAGAAACAAAAAAATTCACTTATCTTACTTTTACAGAGCACAAAGCTTCTAGATCTAAGAACTTTTAACTATTCTTACCTTTATTAGAGAACAAAGCTTACAGATATTACCTCTTTTCTACAAATCTGACCTCTTTCTTTTAGAAATTTCCACTTTTACTTTTATTAGAGAACAAAGCATTAAGATCTCGCTTCTTTTCTTTAGATATGACCTTATTCCTGGCACAAAGCTTCACAGGTCGAGTAAAGAGCTGCGCACTAGGGAAACAAATCTACACACAGATCTTTCTTTTGCACAACGTTTCTTCTTCCTCAGTTCCCATCAATCACAGTTTCAGGTCCCGACAATGGAACCATTTGTTGGAACAGGGGCAGACCCAGGGTTCAACACTTAAGAGAGCACCAACAAAGCCCTAACTACCAGCCCTTTCGGAAACACCTGCAAAGCAGATGAAGTCTCACTAGAGGTAGAGGCAGGGGTGGTTGCAAGACTTAGGTGTCTGCAACCTTAGTTGGGACACAGATTTGTGATTATATCATTTACAAAGCACTTATCATCAGTCATTCATCAATATTATACCCTTATTATACTTCGCAAACAACACCGAGCTTTACGGTGTACACTCAGATCTACAGTATTTCAAAACATAACCATAGTAACCCAGATCAGATCTAGAAGATCATCACTAAGCATCCTCATACACATCAGATATAACAATCATATATATATAAGAAGCACAAAGCATAATTGGATATATAAAAGAACATAACATAATAAAAGATAAACACATTGAATCAAAGAACAGAGAATAACACACAAATTTACGTGGTTCACCCCCACCCTGGGGCTACATCCACAAGATCTTCTTCTTTATTATCATATTCAATCTGTTACAAGTACAAAGCCTCCAAAACCCTTCTTTGCATAGGACAAAATATCTGCGCATCTCGCTAGATCCTTCTTCCTTGCATTACAACACTTAGATTTCTATAGCAACCTCACAGTAACTTGCACTTAGCCTTGCAAGCCTTACACAACTCACACAAAGAACTTATTCAACATCACATAGATGCACTACCAATTGCACTAAGAAATCACATCTACTACTTCTTACATTGCCTATCATTCTATTTATACATTACAAAAGTGGGCCTAGGCGTGGGTAAACCTACAGACCGACATCCCTTTCCCATTAGATATTCCCAAAAACCCAAAGGGGCCTAGCTTCCACAATTTCTGCTTCACTTTGCGCTTTGTCTTCGACAGGCTATCGAAGTCCCAAAAATGGTCAATTATGACCAAGTGTTCCTCAAAACTTGGTCAAGGGCCAACACTTGTCATCCCAGGTGGACTATTTACGTCTAGACTCATGTACCAGTCTAGTACGTGGTCTCTTACTGTGATAGCTAGATGCAAAAATTTAGTGTCTTCATCAGTTATCTGTTTTTCATCCCAGATATTTGCACAAATAAATAAGTGTTTCTCAAGGTATTTTGTTGCCTCTCCTTGAAATTTTGGTAACCGAATGGTGGGATCATGTCCTTCCATTGAAAATTGTGTCGGACTACTACCTCTACGCAGTGTAGATCCTTGAATAATATTTCTTGCACTGGCTCCCCTAGTTGTTTTTCCTTGTGTAGATGTACTTCTTGTTGTATTCCTTCTCCAGAAATTTGGTTGTCTAAATGGTGGTGTTCTTTTAGGTGTGTTAGTCGCACATGGGTTTATCAGTTCCACACTGACATTAATATGGATAGGATTACTGCCTTCTATTCCCAATCTTTGATCTCTTGTCCTACTCTCATATGTTGCACACACTTTTCCTCCATCTGATCCACAACCCAGAGATCCTCTACCTCCTCTTCATCACTTTCCAAGTCTTCCCTCATGGCTATGCCTCTCTTCTTGGTGTTCACCTTGTATTGGTAGGGTAATCAACTGCATGTATTTCCAATTTTCACCATGATCCTATCGATCTAGTCGTCATCCATCATGATTGGGTCCAAGGACTCCTCCTTCTTTTCTTTATCCACTTCTCCTTCCATTTTTCCTTTTCCTGTCAGTTCTTCCCCCCTTCCCCCATGCATGCAAGGAAGTTTAGTTGTCTGACTCCATTCTCATTACACCTTTGTTATATATCAATATATTAATAGAAGTATACAATGAAATAATATACCTTCCTCGAGGGTCGTGTAGAAACTCTTGCTCTACTACGTTGTATGACTTCCCGGTATCTACTACAAATTCTGTTATAAAGACTGCGACAATACCGTCATGCCAAAAATCTACTCCGTGGGTGAATTTTTTATTCACATGTTGTAATTGCGCAATCTGAACTAGGTTCCACTCTAACTGTTGGATCCGATTTGTTTCATGGTTGTCTTTCAACCTCAATATCCACTCTTGTAATAATTTTGGAAAATTGTAGAAAAATACTTCATGTAGATCAATTAACACATATTTTTGTTATCTTGCTACACAAAATCTAGCTCCTTTATTTTCAATCATCTCTCGATCTTCTCCTTCGTGGGTCTCCAGGGTATAAACATTCCCTTCTATATTTTCATTCTTTTTGACACTTTGGTCCCAAATCTAACATTGTTTTAACAATTTTTCAACAGATCAAACATTCTTTTAACGGATGTTCAACATATCTCATCCACTCAATCCTATGTTATTCCAATCGGCAATGAAACCATTTGTTGGTTTCTTATCTTAGTTATAACTTTAACATGATTTGAACCAGATTCAAATCTACTGGGGTTCCAACAAAGCCTATAAAACTATTGACCCTCCTGGTAAACCAGAAGGCATTGTGGTGCACAGAGTGCACTATGCAGTCTCACCCAAGATAGTCTTAATGGGTGACTGCAATGCTCAAATGCTTGTAGTCCAGGACTGAATGGGGATCTATGAATTGTGCACTGTGAATTCTATCTAATTATTAGAGAAATATACCATCACTCTCATTCATGCATGTAGCGTAATTCAATCCATTAATTCATTCTTACATCATTCTAACACCTACTTATTGACAGTAAAAGGGGCACAAACATTCAATCACATAACATAGGTGTTACCGTGGTTCACCCCATCCTGTGCTATGTCCACAAAGATATGGCTCTCAAGCTCTTTTATTATGGCGGTTCCAAAACTACAACACCTCTTGATTTACAACTCATCCTCAGTTGGGTCAAGATCTATTATGAGGTAGACTAGATCACACCAGGCTCCTCAGCCTGTGATCTGACGCTCAATATCTACCCTTCTGACCCTCTACAAATCAACAACTTACAAGACTGGAACAGATTATAGTCATGTTACAGAACAATTACTCCTTCTCAGGTGAGTAACACTCAATAATCAAAACCCCCCTCCTAGACCTCCTAGTTATCTATTTATATGTGTTTTTGGATCATCAACCATTACATTGTCCTACAAAAACCCTAACATAGTTAGGTCTTCTTTCATGCTTGCATTGCCCTCTTTCCTCCTCTACATGCGCGTTTTATTTTTGTGCACTGCTTTTCCTACCGAACTTTATTTATTTCCCATCTTCTTGCATGCATGCCTCCCTGCCAACTATATTTCCCCCATGTCGTTCCTTTTTCCCAAAATGGGCCTATGTCCGACACATAACTCTCTACTCAAACCCAATTCTTGAACAAAGCCTTTGCAACCATACTGATTCTTTACATCCATGAGTGGATTCCATGTATTCAAATTATTTTTTTGAAAAGGATATGACCTCCCATCACTTACTCATCCAGCTAATTTCTCCACCGAACATATTGAATACATATCCATTGGTCGACCTTCATCGATCTAGATCTCTAGACCATTCAGCGTCGACAAACCATGTACATTTACTTCACTATCATCCTCAAATTTCCCTTGTTATCATATAGAATAATATTTTGTGCCACACAAATACCTGAATACTCTCTTCCCACTTGTACAATTCTCCTTTCTAGGTGTCGAATTGTATCTACTCAACATTGCCACTGCATGGGAAATTTTTGGTCAAGTTTAGACCATCACATACATTATAATACCAACATCACTTGCATAGGGAACACGTGACATGTCCTCTATTCCCTCCTATTCCTTGGAAACTATTCAACAATTAGCCTTGCTCCCACAAGAATTGACACATTCAAAGTTTTGCAATCCTACATGTTGAAACATTTCAAAATTGTTTCAATATATTTTTCTTGGTTCAACCAGATATTTGTAGTTGCTCTATCTCTCTTGATATCCATTCCCAAAATGAAGTTTGCTGCACTGATATATTTCATGTTGAACTCAGAGGATATCTTCTTCTTCACCTCCTTTATTGTGTTTATGTTGTTTCCAATAAAAAACATGTCGTCGACATACAATGCTACATATATAAAACTCCCACCTTCTTCTTTGGAATATATACATTGATCATCTTTTATTTTCACAAACCCCAAACTAAGGATGTGTGTGTAAAATTTTTTGTATCGCATCCTCTGTGATTTATTTAGAACATAAAGGGATCTTTTCAGTTTTCACACCAAATCTTTTGTTTCCCGTTACTACAAATCCTTCAGGCTATTTCATGTATATTTCTTCTTCCAGATCCCCATGTAGGAACATTGTCTTTACATCCAAATATTCTATTTCTAGATCAAATGTTGCAACCATAGGAATTAGTAATCTAATGGAAGTTGATTTTGCAACATGGTAAAAAATCTCAGTGAAGTCGACTCCTTCGAATTGGGAATATCCTTTTTCTACCAGTCGATATTTGAATTTATCGGCTTGACATGATACATTCATCTTCTTCATCAATACCCATTTTCTATAGACATAATTTCTTCCACTAGGTAATTTGACTAAGTTGAATGTCTCGTTCTTGTGCAAGGATTGTATCTCTTTGATAATGGCATCCTTCCATAGTTTTTCATCTACTGATTCGATTTCCTCCCCGACCAACTTGGGCTCATTGTCAGTGGTAGTTAACAGGAATGCAGAACGAAAGTTGGGTGGACTATATCTTTCGACTAATTTAATTACTCGTTCTTACCTACTTCCAACCAAAGTTGATTTTTCCATCTCTTCTTCTGATTCAGTCGACTCATCTGAATCATTTTCTTCTTCCCACAATTCAAACCCTACCTTCTCTGGATTATTCTATTTTTTAACAATTTCTTTAGGCTGGCAATTACTTTTGAATTCTCTAAAGACTACATATTGTCTATACATTTTTTTCCTTGATGTAGGATCCAAGAGATTATATTATTTCATTACTTCTTTGTATCCAATGAAAATACACTTGAATTCCTTCTTGTCCATCTTGCTCCTCTTTTCCTTGGGAACATGAAAAAATGCATCACGACCAAATACTTTGAGATGTGAGACCAAGGGATTTTTACTATATCATACCTCATGTGGATTCATGTCGAATAGAACTGACGAAGGAGACATATTGAATATATATTTTTTAGTGTCGATTTCCTCCGTCCAGAATTCTTATGTGAGCCCAACACCACTGAGCATGCTCCTTGCCTTATCCATCAAAGTTTTTTTCATTCTCTCAAAAACTCATTTTTTTGGGGGGGGTATATGGTATGGTATTTTGGAATGCTATGCCACACTTGTAGAACTTATCAAATTTTTTTCCACATAATTCACCACCATTGTCAGTTTTTAGCACCTCAATCTTCTTATCTGTGTGGTTTTCTACAAGAGATTTAAACTTTTTCAATTTCTAGAAAACCTATGATTTCTTCCTCAGGACATTTATCCATGTCTTCTTGTAAAAATAATTTATGAAGGAGACATAATACAATGATCCACCAAGTGAAGGAAATGAAACAAGTCCAAACACATCACTATGAACCAACTATAGAATCCCATTTTCCCTTGTCGCTCCATATGGGAACCTCACTCGAATTTGTTTTCCATATATGTAATGTTCACAAAAGTTGAATTCTAAGTTACATTCATGGAAATATTCGACCATACATTTTTTATGCATAGATCAAAGTCCTTTTCTCCAATATGTCCCATCCTCCCGTGCTATATCATGGTCAGGTCAACTTTACAATGAATTTTCGATTCATTTGGAATCGACTTAGCTCGAGTCGAGTTGAGTTGAGTCGATGTCTAGTCGAATTTAGGAACAATGATGTTATTGCATCCATTTGAGTTGAAACTCCCTAATAACTTGTATAGGGTTCAAATTTGAACTCCTTTCATTAAGACCATCAAACCTCTGACCATCTTGCATGAATCCTTCTAAAATAGAGTGTGCACCCATCCATCACTCATATTTCTAATAGATATTAGGTTTCTTGCCAAACCTGGAATGTGTAGCACACCTGGAAGGGTTATACTCCTCCCATCTTGTAGTATAAGTCGAACGCTTCCTCGTATGATGATTTTGGTTGTCGATTCATCCCCCAAGAAAACATCTCCTCCTTCATATCATTTTTATTTGTAGAAACATTATCTATGTGGTTTCATATGATAAGATGCTCCTAAGTCGATCAACCAAACATACTGATTCAACTATGCACTGGTTGATTCCAGGTACACATCACCTCCCTTATCTAGATTCATCTTTCTCTCAGTCGCTTGCTTCTTGTTGGATCCTATACTGACTTCCATTTCCTTCGACTTGTAGTCCATTTTGTAATTCCCAGATTTACCACATTTATAGCATCTTCTCATAGACTAAATAGGGGATTTAGATCTACTCTTTGACTTAGAATTTCTACTGTAGAATTTTCCTTTATATCTGTCAATCGGTTGACCTCTCACCACTAATGCATATTTGGTCAATCCTTCCATGTTCTTCCTTCTCATTTATTTTGACAGTAGAGATGCAACTACATATTATATCTCTAATGTGGCTGAATTTATCCCTATAGCCATGACTAAGCTATCCCAGGAGTCTGGAAAAGAACACAATAGGATAACATATTTCTCCTCCTCAGTGATTTTAATATCCATAGAAGATAACTGGATTAAAATGGTATTAAACACATTTAAATGGACAGTCACTAAAATTTTGTCACATACCCGCTACCTAAATCAGTTTTTTCTAGTTTTCCACCGAATCAGAACCCCCGAATTACCTACGGAGGCCTAGCACGAGCTATCTCTTTCTGTCTCCCCGCTCCCCTGTGGTCGTGGGTCATGATCACAGTCCGAATAAACGTAGTACCTCTTTCATACTTTGCGCCTCTATGCTACAGTGATGTCGAGTCATTTGACTTGGCAACCGCCGAACCCCGATAGGGCTAGCGATCAGCCAATGGGGACGAATCCCTACAAGGTTAGCAAATGTCTAATAGGAACAAACCCCAACAGGGCTAGAGAACAACCAATGAAAAATGGCCCCGTTGCACGGCTAAGTGGAATACAGGTGGCAGAGAGGGAAACGTGACACGATAGTCGACATGATAGGAGGGGCCCCACTTCACACGCCACACTATTCCAGATCCCTCCCCCCCCATTAAAGGTAGAATGGCAATGGGGTCCTAAATCCACCTAAGTGCCATTGATCATGATGAATTGATCTCGATCGTTCGAGAGTTGCGCATCCAATTCCGGACCCCCCCCCCCCATTAAAAGTAGAATTGAAAGGGGGCTCCAGAATGCATCCTCAGCTGTAGATCTGGGTGAGTGGACTCTGGCCATCCATGTAAAGACCATATTTGTGTTAACATTTAAATTTCTACCAAATTTTTGTAATTTCTATCAGCTTTTTAAGAAGTATAATTTTCATAATTTTCAAAACTATCTCAATACTTACGTAAGTAAAATTTGGCAATAAGTACTAAATTTAAGTAAACAATCCATAAATTTGAGTTTAAATACCTCACACTGATGCTATCTGCAACAACTTGCTCCCTTCGCTTGAACCTGATGCTGCTCCTTAAGACACCCCAAAACCAGCCTCCCTACCGACTAGTAACGCCTAGCCCTAGGACATCAATGGATGTCCTAGCCCTCCGAGCCCAAAACCTCCTCAGCCCCCCGGTGCACTGTAAATTCCACTGTAAACTCACTCTGTCCCAAAACTCCAAGTTCTCCCCTCTCGTCCAATGCATGAATGAATCCCTTCCATCATCCTTCTCCACTTCCCTTATTCCTCCTTCACCGCCCTTCCTCCATTAACTCCCCCCACCAAATACCTTATCCCTTTATTAATGCTTTATCCATTCATTTATTACTTAACTTAACGTATTGGTTATGTTATCCCTTGTGGGATACGTACCCCAATTAAACATTATATTTTATTATCCACCCATTTGTTTAATACTTAATTAATCAATTAATTAATTAATAATCAAATTAATCATTAACCCTTAATTAAAGAGTTAATCACACTTAAACT
>ML777599.1:494079-534254 GCA_009831015.1 Picea engelmannii | reverse complement strand
TATTCACATTTATTGACCTTTTCCACAAGGTCCATTTACATCACATATTCACATTTATGAGTTTTCCACAGTTCTTGGCCAGTCCAGTTATTTTTACAAACTGGGGGAAACAGGGTGTTACAATTCCCTCCCCCTTAAAAGGAGCATCATCCTCGATGTTCTTATCTACTAACATGAATTTCATGTACAGAAGTAAACAAAATCGGATATGCCTGTCTCATGGCATCCTCCATTTCCCATGTAGCCTCATCTAGGCCAAAATGTTTCCACTGCACCTTGACCTGTGCAATGGTTCGGTTCCGGAGCGGGGTTTTCTTTCTGTCTAGTATGCATTGGGGTTCTGGTAGAAGTTCTCCCTCCAGTTCCACCTGGATCATAGACCAGCCAATTATATTATTAGCATCATGTACATATTTCTTCAATAATGAAACATGAAAAACATTATGTGCTTTTACTATGGTAGGAAGTGCTAGCCGATAGGCTATAGGTCCCATTCTATCTAGAACCTCAAAGGGTCCAGAATACTGGGGTGCCAACTTGGCATAAGCTCCCATTTCCAGGGAACTCCTTATGGGCTTAATTATGAGATATACATGGTCTCCCATTTTGAACTCTCTTGGAGTTCTCTTTTGATCACCATAACTTTTCTGTCGGTTCTGAGCGACCTTCAGATTTTGTTTTATCTGAGTCACTTGCTGTTCCATTTCTCTTAGCATGTCGGGTCCAAAATAAATCCTATTTATAGGATTACTCCAGCTGATTGGAGTATTACACGACCTACCATAGAGGACCTTGAAGGGACTCATCTTGAAGGATGCTTGGTAGCCNTTGTTGTAGGCGAATTCTACCAATGGCAGGTAGTCTTCCCATTTCCTGGGTTGATGCATTACATGCATCCTTAACATATCCTCTAATATTTGATTCACTCTTTCTGTCTGTCTGTTGGTTTGAGGGTGATAGGCGGTGCTAAACAACAATTTGGTTTCTAAACCCGCCATCAGTGATTTCCAAAAATTGGAAGTAAATTTTGTGTCTCTGTCAGATATTATCTCCCTCGGAATACCATGCAGTCAACATACCTCTTTCATGAATATCTGGGCGATATCTATCGCCTTGCATGTTGATTTGATGGGGATTAAATGAGCAGACTTGCTCAGTTTATCCACCACTACCATAATGGCATCGTTCTACTTAGTTGAAGTCGACAATCCAGTGATAAAATCCATGGAGATAGTTTCCCATTTCCATTCTGGGATGGGTAAAGGGTGTAATAGTCCTGCTAGGTGTCGATGTTCTGTTTTAACATGTTGGCATTCTATGCATTGGGCCAAATATTTGGCTATGTATTTCTTCAATCCAGGCCAATAAAATTGTTTCCGGGTGGCAGTGATCATTTTCTGGTATCCTGGGTGACCAATGTAGGGTCTTTTATGTAGTTCATCCATGATGAACCTCTTCAATTCGTCACAATTTGGAATGTACAGTCTATCTTTGTAAGTGAGTAGACCTCCTTCGGTCATCTGGTAGCCTTCATATTTTTCTCCAGCAGGTTCTTGCTGTAGGTATAGGGTCATAGTCTGAACGAAGGAATCTATTTCTTGTGCATTTCTGACTCTGTTCTTGACATCTGTCTCGCAGGTACTCACCGCTACCAGGTGAATTTTTCTCATGCTTCTGCTAAGGGCATCGACCACCCTATTCTCTTTCCCTTTAATGTGTTTGATTTCAAAATCAAATTTTCTAAGGAGGGCCATCCATCTAGCTTGTCTAGCATTGAGCTTTGGTTGATCAAACAAATACCGCAATCCACAATGATCTGTCATAAGTACAAATTTCCTTCCCAGGAGGTAATGCCTCCACATTTTCAAGGCATACACTATGGAAGCTAGTTCTAGATCATGAGTCACATAGTTGACTTCATGTTCATTCAATTTTCGGGATTCATAGCAGATCACACTTCCTTCTTGCATAAGGACTCCTCTGATCCCTTCCTTACAGGCATCTGTGCACACAAGGAAGTCAACTTCTAGGTTAGGGATTTTCAACACAGGTGCATTGGTTAGTAGATGTTTCAGGGTTTGAAATATTTCTTCACATTGCTGTGTCCATAGGAATTTTGTCCGCTTCTTCTGGAGGGCAGTGATTGGACAACCAATCTTGGAGAATCCTTTTATAAATCTCCTATAGTATCCCGCCAATCCCATAAAGGATCTGATGTCTGAAACATCCTTTGGGGTAGGCCTTTCCATGATAGACCTGATCTTGTCAGGATCTACTGCTACCCCTTCCTCGGATAGAACATGTCCCAAGTAATGTATTTTCTTTTGAAAGAAGTCACATTTGCTGAATTTAGCATAGAGATGATGCTCTCTTAGCACTTGCAGCACAAGTCTAAGATGTTCTTCATGTTCTTCTCTATTCTTAGAGTAGATTAATATGTCATCAATTAAAACTAGTACAAATTTATCTAAAAATTTATTGAGTACATTGTGCATTAAGCACATGAAAGTGGCAGGGGCATTGGTTAACCCAAATGGCACTACCACAAACTCATAATAACCATACTGTGTCCGGAAAGTGGTTTTATGGATGTCTTCACCCTTGATTCAGACTTGATGGTATCCCAACCTCAAGTCAATCTTTGAGAAAATATTTTCTCCTCCCAACTGATCGAATAGATCATCGATCTTGGGCAAGGGGTACTTGTTCTTTATGGTTACTTTATTAAGTTGTCTATAATATATACATAGTCTAAGGGTGCCATCCTTATTTTTCACAAACAGGACTGGTGCTCCCCATGGGGACACGTTGGGTCGAATATAACCCTTATCCATCATTTCTTTCAATTGTAATTTGAGTTCCACTAATTCAGGTGTGCTCATCCGGTAGGGTGTCCTAGACACTGGCATTTCTCCTGGTGTGAGCTCTATCGAGAAGTCAATGTCTCTTCTCAGAGGTAGACCCGGTACCTCTTCCGGAAACACATCTCTATATTCTCTCAGGATAAGGTGATCATCAGGGCTTGGTTTAGCACCTTCGATGGTTTTTAACACCTGTATTTCATATAGGGGACATCCCTTTCGACAATACTTTCTCATTTGCAGGGCTGATATTTGCCTCATTGAGACCGGTTTTCGGATCCCTTGAAGGGTTATCCTTTTTCCTTCTTTTCTCACACATTCTAAGGTTTTATGGTAATAATCCAATCTGGCTTTATGGGAGGCCAGCCAGTCCATACCAATCAACAGATCGTATGATCCCAGGGGTAATACATTAAGGGTTTCTTGGGTGGGGAATTCACCTAACATTAATTGGCAGGCTGGTATGACCTCCACTACCTTTCTTTTGGTGCCAGTGGTTAACTGTACCAACCATGGCTTAGTTTGCTTTCATGGCTGTAGCTTGCACTTATCAACAACTTTAGGGGCTATATAACTCAAATTTGAACCAGGGTCAATCAAAACAGACACCAGATGGTTGAAAATCATACCTTCTATTTCCACCACTGAAGCTTGGTGGTCAGCTTGGTTATTATCCAATGCTGCATAAATCTGCGGCACACTCCTTTCCATATCATTGACTGTGGGAGCTTCATGAATGTTATAAACTTTCCGACTATTGTGTTGTCAGTGTGGACAGTCTCTCAGGAGATGCTCTTCTCCGCAACCCCAAAATTTCAGAGGTTCTTTCTTTGGGTTGTTAGTCTTTACTGGTATAGGTCCAGAAGTTTTACTTCCGTCCACCGAG
This sequence comes from Picea engelmannii, assembly GCA_009831015.1. NCBI lineage: Eukaryota > Viridiplantae > Streptophyta > Pinopsida > Pinales > Pinaceae > Picea > Picea engelmannii. The sequence continues at coordinate 530,507 of ML777599.1, read as the reverse complement.
GGAAAGTTTTGCTGGAGTACACTCCGAGCTGGAAAGTTCATTCTAGGGTTCTTCTTGTAGTTCTTAAATCCTGAGGATTTGATCCCCTTCTTCTGAAATCTCGAACCATTCTTCTGTTTCCAGTCTCCACGAGACTCTTCCCGATGTCCATATTGTTCATGACAATATGTTGCTTTTTGAATAGTGTCTTCTAAGGTCTTTGGCTCATCGAATTCAATTCGGTTCTAGTATTCCTTGGGTAGTCCACTGATGAAGCGTTGCGCTTTCGCCTTCTCTTCTTTGATGTAGGGTACATATCTCAATAATTCGAGGAATTTTTTGACATATTCCTCTATAGTGAGTTGTCCCAGTTTGAGTTCATAAAACTCTTTAGCCTTCTCGTCGAAATACCTTTCTGACAAATACTTCTTCCAGAAGTACTTTTCAAACTGTTTCCAAGATAGGTTCTCCTCGTGGACCCCTTTCATATTCTTAAGATCTTCCCACCAGATGGAATCTTTTCCGTTCAGATTGAAAGTAGCCACTCGAGCCTTATAATTCTCTGAAAAATCATGGACTCTAAAATATTTCTTCAGTCCAAGTAGCCAGGCCTCGAATTCCTCTCCCTTCTTTATCTCACCGTCGAAGGAGGGAGGTTTGGGATTTCTAAATTCTTCAAATTTATGACCCTTGGAAGTCTTTTGTTTCTTCTGTTTTCTTTGAGAATAGGATCTGGTCCTGCTGCTGGAAGAGCCTTCTGAATCGCCAGCTTCCTTCTCAGTGGAATCGTCTGGCACTGGTCCTTTACCTTTGGGGTGTACCTTTCTTAAGGTTCTCCTCTCAGTATGGCCACTGCCACGACCATGTTTCTGCATCTCAGGTTCATGCTGCATTTGTCGCTGTAGGTTAGATAAGCTCTGCAATAAAACTGCATTAATTTCAGTTTGCTTTTCTTGCTCTTTCATCATCCTTTAATTGTCGGCCTTGAAGCTTTGCAATTCAACCATGAGACTCCTCATAGTCTCAGCTAGATTTGGAGGGGTTCCCATTGCTCTTCTTTCGTCAGAATCTTCGTCTCTATTGCGGGAGCCTTCTCCCATCTCTTGGGGAGTCACCATTCTCTGTGTCTGTAAATTCCCGTGGCTGATCTTCCGCTTGGGTGAAAAGACAAACGCTGATTATTAGTCAAGAGTTAAATACATTTTATAATCTATGCATAAATTTATAACTCTTTCACATGCATACACAGTCGGGTTCTTATTTCCAAGTTTTAATCCTGGATAAGAGAGTTAAGTTAGGGGGGTTACTCCTCATAGGAGTTCTTCGAACAGAGCTTATGCACAACTCATGCATGAGCCCAATCAGGCCGAGTGTTGTAACCATGCTCTGATACCACTTTGTCACATACCCGCTACCTAAATCAGATTTTTCTGGTTTTCCGCCGAATCAGAACCCCCGAATTACATACGGAGGCCTAGCGCGAGCTAGCTCTTTCTCTCTCCCCACTCCCCTGTGGTTGCGGGTCATGATCACAGTCCGAATAAACGCAGTACTTATTTCATACTTTGCACCTTAGCGTTGTAGTGATGTTGAGTCGTTTGACTTGGCAACCGTCGAACCCCGACAGGGCTAGCGATTGGCCAATGGAGACAAATCCCTACAGGGTTAGCAAATGGCTAATAGGAACAAATCCCAATAGGGATAGAGAACAACCAATGAAAAATGACCCCGTTGCGTGGTTAAGTGGAATACAGGTGGCAGAGAGGGAAAGGCGACATGGTAGTCGATATGACAGGATGGGGCCCCACTTCACACACCACACTATTTCGGACCCCCCCCCCCAATTAAAGGCAGAATGGCAAGGGGGGTCCAGAATCCACTTGAGCGTCATTGATCATTCGTGCCCCAGATCTGCTTGCTACTTAACCTAATGTGCATTCGTGCCCCAACATAAAATTGGCGTCTCTTCCTCACATCGGACGGTCGTTACGAACCCTGAGATTTCTCGAAGGAATATTGTCCGTTCATCAGGACTTAGCCACATGATATCGTCTCGACATTATGGGTCGAGATTTGTCAAGGAAAGAGCCCGAGTTTTTGTCAGCGGAACTCTCGAATCCCCAATCCCCGATTTTCCGAAATGGGTAATCCCTCAACACGTCACCTCCTTAAATTGGAGGGTCCACAATTGCTCTGGGGTTTCCACCATGGAAAGTCCTAATCCCCTGTCACCAGGACTCCCGATCTCGCGATTCCCGATTTCCTGAAATGGGAGATCTCATGACGCGTGGCCTTTGTCAATCGGACGGCTCTGATCTATCCCGGGGTTTCCACAATGGAAAGTCCCGATCTCTTGTCAACAGGAATCCCGATTCCACGATTCCCGATTTCCTGAAATGGGAGATCTTACGACACATGGCCTCTATTAATCGGATGAATCTGATCTATCCTGGGGTTTCCATAATGGAAAGTCCCGATATCTTGTCAACAGGAATCCCGGTTCCACGATTCTCGATTTCCTGAAGTGCGAGATCTTACGACACATGGCCTCAGTTAATCGGATGGCTTAGATCTATTATGGGGTTTTTCACCCCTATACACTAGGGTCTTAACCCTTGGGTAACTCCTGACAGACCCAACGGCTGTCGGGTTTTTCAGCCGAGTTCTAACGGCTTAGACAGATTCCTAACTTGTGGGCTCTCCCACGACTTCATGAACATGGAAAGATCCACGGTCTGGATACTCTCATGGACGTTGGGGATCTACGGTCCTAAACTCTTCGCTACCCACGAAGACACAGGAAAACAAAGTTGTAAGGAATTTAACGCCCTACTTTCTCCTACTAATCTAATGGTCGTGGGTGACCATAGATTCCCCGACGAAATCTTTTTCGTCTTTTAATACCTATTCAGGTTAATGCACTTAACACTCCAGCTTCCTCTTACCAAATCTAATGGTCATGAGTGACCACATATTTCTCGATGAAATATCATCCATCGATTCATTACTTCATTCTTATGCTGCCATCTCGGGTTTTTCAAGAGTGTTATTCCCCTTCATGTAGGGTTACTAAGGCCTTACACCTTCACAATCATTTTCCCGGTACTTGATGGGCTTTTCAAGGAAGGTATCTCTATCGGGAGATTCACTCGGGGTACTTTCTGAGGTAGATAAGGGCATCATCCACCCGAGAACCAGAGATGAAGTCTGAATTAGATCAATAAGCATGTAAATAACAATTCATGAGGACATATGCCATATATAGTATCTTCCATACAAATATACCACTACTAGTACTGATCAAAACATCCTACAAACATTCTTACAATGAATTCATTCACAGTTTCAAAGCTTATGGGCATAATCATCAAAATAAACATATATATATATATATATATATATATATATATATATTTGAAGAAGCCAGAGGAAAACACTTATCATAAATAACTCCAGGGGTTATGCAACTGCTGAGAGGAGTGCTCATTTCCACCCAACCGTAGGCTTAGAGACTCCCAACGAATTTACCACTAGCCACCCCCGAGCTGAGACCACGATGCTGTGAGACTGCGTCTCTGTTTTCCAGTGACCAGGAGCGAAGGTTACTCTCCTTCCTCTCTGCTATCACTCACTCTTCATATTGCCAGAGTTCTCTCCTTCCCCTCATGTCTGTCCCAATCGCTTCTACCCCATGCCTTATCCTCTTGCAAGTTTGTGTGTGGCGTGATTTTCCTCGCGCTGGTCAGTCATGATGGCTCTATGGATAGGCGGTTCACCTCCCCATCCCTCATTAAATTTCTGAGGATCCATCTACCAGCCAGCCGACGAGACATTTAATTCAGGGCCAACGAGCCACTTTTGGTTCTCCGGGCCAGTGGAGTCCAAATACGGTATTAATTCTCGGTGGAAGTTAATGCCACCTTTCCAAGTGCCTTCCACCGCCATCGTGGTCTCTTTTTCTGCACATCCCCTCTCAACAGTCCTGCAATATAAATTCATAATGTTATTCACATTTATTGACCTTTTCCACAAGGTCCATTTACATCACATATTCACATTTATGAGTTTTCCACAGTTCTTGGCCAATCCAGTTATTTTTACAAACTGGGGGAAACAGGGTGTTACAAATTCTTACTCATCCTTAGAAGATACAATTTCTTCCTGAGAAACAACTTATTTACCAGGTATTTTGACTTGTACAAGCTTCCCAACTTGTCCCACAATTTCTTGGTTGAATATTTACCTGAGACATTCAACAATACCTAATCTGCAAGACCACGCCAAATCATACTCCTTTCCCTTCTCTCATGTTTCTCCCATTCTTATGTCGACATACCTGTTGGCATGGTACTTGGATAGAATATTTTCCATTTTTCTTGTTCTACAAGGATATATTCAATTTTAAGCTTCCAAATCTCAAAATTATGGCCATCAAATTTTTCTATCTCTATTCTTGAGTTGCATGCCATTCTTTAACACAATATTTAAATATTTATGACTTATGACTCTTACTGAACCAAGGGATTAGCTCAGATCCAAGGTTGTTAATCCAAGCTTTGTTACCACATTTTAGTAAACCAATATTTCATACCACATGTTAGGAAATGAAGAACACTTCCACACTAAACCTATCAGAAGAGAAGAATAAATATTTAAACAAGAGAGTAAATGACAAAGAAAACACACAGTACACATAGATTTTACCTTGGAAACCCAAACCGGGAAAACCAACATTCCTTGAGCGTTATCCTCTCTTGTTGTCTTATTCATTAAAAATAAAAGGTTACATGCCTAACCTTGGTCAACACCTAAGACACAATCAACATCATACCTTCTTTCTTTACACAAGAACAACCTGTAGCCAATTTGGATTACATTTGCATGACTGACAACCTCTACAATTATTAGTTAGTGATTCACTGATTCATTATATTTTACAAAATTACAACACACCTTATTTATAGGATTTACAATAGGAAAAACCCTAAATAAAAGGAAGCCAAATACAGTTATAGATCCACGTAGATCAATTGCTACAAATCCCATGAATCTCAAAATTATGTTACAGTCGACTACCAATTCAGATTACCACTAAACTACTAGTCAGACTTCATTCAATCTTCATTCGGTTTCGATATGCCTGGTTGTTGACATGTTGTAATTTGACACCTTTGAATTGTTGTCGATGTCTTCGACTTTGAATTTACTGGGTTGTAACACCTCTACCTTCGTTGTCAATGTATTTGACTTCGACTTTACTCGATTGAACCACCTCGACCTTTGACTTATTGTCAATGTATTTGACTTCAAATCTACCTTGTCGAACTACCTCGACCTTTGACTTGTTGTTGATTCCCTCGACTTCGACTGTTAGTCAATCCACCTGAACTATAATTTCATTGCAAGGAGTATAAAAACTCAACAATTAGGTCCCAATAAAATATATTGATGCATGGAATGCTTCTTTCAAGTCCAAAGGAGGTTTTTTTGAATGAATACTCATGCCCTTTGGTTTGAAAAATTCTCCAACAACCTTCATCATATTGATGGATGATATATTGCGACCTTTCACCAATTATTTTATGGTGGTATCTCTAGATGATATCCTTATCGTTAGTAAGAATTGGACATAACACTTGCAACGTATTTGTTGGTTTTTTATCAACTCTAACTACCATTCTTTGGCTGACCCAGGTTCATATCTACTATGATTTCCAACAAAACCCCGTAAACATATCGGCTCTCCTGGTAAACCAGAAGCAAACACAATGCACAAAATGCACTGCATAGTCTCACCCGAGACAGTTCTTATGGGTGGCTGCAATGCTCAAGTGATTGCATCCTGGGAATGAGAGGGGATCTGTGATTACACTCTTTGATCTTCATTTGTTTACTCTAATATTCAACTTATATTGAATATCCTGCCATTCTTATTCATGCATGTAAAATAGAATATGTAACTAAGTAATTCATGCATTTGTCTAACCTATAATCATTGAAAGTAAAGAAAAGACACAATATTCAATCACATAACACATGATCTACCGTGGTTCACTGCTCCTGGGCTAGGTCCACAAAATTTGGCTGCTCTGCTCTTTTATTATGGTGTTTCCAAAACTACAACACTACGCACATTAAAACTCTCCATCAAATGGGTCGAGATCTACAATGAGGTGAACTAGATCACACCAGGATCCTCAGCCTGTAATCTAACCCTTAATATCTACCTTATTTCCTCTCCTCAATTCAAGAACTTACAAAATGATATCTGATTTTACAGACATTCTGAACTATAACCAAAACCAATAATAGTCTTCAAACCCCGACCTAGACCTCCTAGGTACCTATTTATACATTTTTTTGTCTTACCATCCATTACATTCTCTTACCAAAACCCTAAACCTATCATGGTTATGTATTCTTGAAATTGCACCTCACATGCTTTCCTCCTCTGCATGTGTGTTTCCTTTCCACATGATGCTTTTCTTGCTAGTTGTATTTCTCCCACGTTGTGATTTTCTCTAAAATGGGCCTATGCCCAATAAGACCCCAACACTGACATCGTGACTCATCCTGATTCATTGCCTACCTCTAGTATATTCCATTTATTGTTCCAGTGCGTCATACATTTCATTGATTCTATGGAATTGCACCTGAGCCTGACTGCTCCTTTCATCCATATCTTCCATGAGTTGTGTAGTGACTGGGTTTTGTAGCAGCTCCCCTCCTTCCATGCCTTTTCACTCTACATTCAGTTTTGTTGCGTTGGTATCGACGACCAACTACTCTTCCTTTTCTTGCAGGGGCTCCAACTGATCCTGTCATGTCATATTTTGTGCTTGTACTGCCTTTTCCTCTTCCTATAGAGTCTTCATCTCCGGGACCGTCTTGATATTTTATGGCAGTGACATCATTCTCTATCATTGTTTGACATATGTTATGGATGCATGTAGTTTGTGCTCCTTCTTCTGCAGCTCTTGTAAGCTCCCATCCTATAGAAGTTGTGTCCATAGATGGGTGTTGTTCTCCAACAGTTCTATCATCTTGTGTATGTTCTTCATGATATTTTCTGCAGAAGTTGTCAAATCCTGCTCTCTTTTCGCTCTAATTTATAAAGGAGTTGTGGGAATTTCACGCTCCTCCAATTATTTCATCTAGTCCTTGTAGTGCTACAACATATGCACTATATTCTACATTTTCTCTTGCGCAGACACTCCCTATACTCCTTCACTATCCAAGATGGATTGGAATATTGTGTGGACCTCGTTTTCCATTTCATCCACCTTCTGTTGCACTATTTTTGTCTCCTGCCCTTCTTGGCTAAGTGCCTCCTTTTGTGAGGTGTTTTCTTCCTATGCCAATTGTAAGGTTGTCGCGTTGGGCCTTGATTTGGACTAAATCTCCTGTGCGATGCTCACTTGTAATTCGTGTAGCGCTTTAGTTGGAATCTTGGGCAATGCTAAGTCCAACATCTCAATTTCCTTCGGGGGCCTCTGTGTTGTCTCCTCATCTATAAACAACATTTCAGGAGTAATCCATAATTTTATGCTCCCCTGCATCGTGATATGCATTGTCTCTTCCATAGGTGCCCCTTCTTTAGCTGACATTGTTGTCTTTTGTTGTGGCTTCTCTGTCCTGACCTTCAACTGCTCCAGTGTAGTTTTCACCTCTTGTATTTTCTCCAAAATTGAAGCTTTGTGATTTTCAACATTTTCCTACACCTATGACAATCGATCTTCCATTGTTTTGGCTATCAACTCCACATCGTCTGTCGTCAATGATGTCACTATGGGTTTATTTAGGGCCTTGAACTTATTTCTAGAGCCTCTTGCTTTCTCCCTGTTCTCTTCCTTTGGGCCTTTGATGGTCCATATGCTTCTGGCGTTGGTGTATCCATGCCTGTATTCTTCCCTTCTCCTTCTTCCATTAATATTTCTTATGTCTCCATCTTCCTGTCTTCTACGTGCACCTGTTCTATTGTTTCTCTTTTTGTCTTATCTATGTGTGATGGTCCCTGTGTAGAGATACATTGATATTTATTCTTTGTTCTAGTTTTCTTCTGTATGGGACTGTTGCCCCCTTCTTGGCCCCGTCCCATATTTTTCTCTTTCCTTGCATCATTTGTGCCTATTTGTTGCGTAGGGACTGTTCTGTCTTGTGTCCTTATTTATGCTCCTGGAACCATCCTTGGGATTGTTGGCATTCTCCACTCCTCAAGCCATTCCTGGACCTCCATATGGATGTCCTGCATTGTTATGTAGTACTTCAGTTGCATCCACTCATTGGTTGGATCCCTCTTTTCTTGTAGCCACATACTATGGTGTGATGTCTAGAAGTTCTCTATCTTCCCAAACTCCTGGACAGTCTCTGTAGGAATCCTCCATGTATCTGTGACTCTATTTTGGATCTTTGTTAGGTATAGTGCAAATACGTCACTATTAAGTTTTTTATTCTTGGGATCAGTTGTACTGCAAATGAATGTGTAGCGCACTGTGCCACATTTTTCTGTCCTTGGCAGGAATAGATTGTATTTGGGTTCTTTCCACCCCATAAGTGCAATGAGGATGATTAACCACGAATAGTGGATCTCGGAGCCCTAGTCTTGTCCATCCTTGTAGTATTCAAGGAATTCATTTAGTAGATAACGGGCCTAGCTCATCAAGCTCCCCTTCGCCCATAGCACCGAAATTGTTACTAATCCTGTGGGTACTTATTCCTTTCTGCACTTTCACATTAATTTTCAACCCAACAGTCGTGTTGCAAATCACGTCGTAGGATCATTTATGTCGCTAATCCTGATACCCCTATTACCCCTCTCTTCACCATACTTTTCCTTGATCTCATATGAGATGTCTTTCACCTTAGTTTTTCCTTCTAGGTATTGTTCTTTCTTCTCCCCATTTGTGGGTAACCCTATAATTGCTGCGATGAGATGGAAATTGATAGGAATTGGACTATCCATCCATAAGATGCCTCTATTCACCCTTGCTAGAAGCTTCTTTACACATCCATTTATGTGTTTACCATGCCCAAAGTGTAGTATGTCTAGTAGGTTCATTATGTCAGTGTTGTACAGTCCCAGGATCCACTGTGCATGCTCCAACAATGGCGTGCCTGATGGGCCATCTCCTCTTCTCTCCAGATAGCTCTGTGCTTCCATATCCTAGAAATGTATGGTGTCATAAACATAATGGTTGGAGTATTAGAGGCCATTGAACCCTTATACCATATCTTCGTCCACCTCTACACCTTCAGGGATCTTTGACATTACCAAGTCTAGTTCTGCCTGTGTGAGTTGTATGCCCTGCACACTGCTTTCTACTCGCACCCTCTTTCTCGCTTGTGGATATGATACTCCTACTACTGGTGTGTCCTGGTGCCCTATTATCTACTACTCTTTGGGTTCTAAGAACTACTGCATCGAACCTGTGGTTTGTTCTTCTTACTAAGGCCCTTTCTCCCTGGATGAGTCAGATTCGATCTGTTCGACATACTCTTCCGACTAATCAGGATCCTGTGCAAGTTCATACTCCTCCTCCACATGCATTATGGCTGAATCATACTCCAGTGTGTGGATTTCATCCACATCCACCAATGTGGGCATCTCGTTTGTTCCAGTTTGTGGAATCCAAGTGCTACTCTGTGTGTTTCATCTGATTATGCTCGACGCTCCAACTCTTGGTAGTGACATGGTGAGGAAATATGGACTGCATACTTCCAAATTGACAGAGGCTAGTGCCAATTCACACTCTATCACTCTTCCACTGGGATATGCGTTCTTCTTCTTAGAAAATAACACAATGGATTTCTTTCGCCCCTTTTTCTGAATTTATAGTGAGACAGAGAAGTGAAAATTGTGTTGCACTGATAGTTGTCACTTTTTCAATTTTTGTTGTGTTTCCTGCACATTGTTCCTTTCTACTCGTTAACTGATCTTATGTGCACAGTTTTTTCCATCCTTGATTTTCTTGCAACGCATTGTTCTATTCTACTAGTTTTATTCTATCAAAACCTTCCATGTGCATCGATCTGTTTTTTTTTATGACTTTTATTCTTTTTCTTCTTTTAATTTATTTTTCTCCTTTTATCTATTTTAACTTATACTAAATTACACTATGTACATATCTTCTTACTGCATTGTATCTCTCTAAGCACTAGGAGGTCGATTTTCCCTATACAGTTTCATTCGAATCCCATTGATCATTCCTCTCAGTTCTATGCCTCCCAAATCTTTCAACTGTATAGATCCCCCATCTATGACAGCCTTCACTTTGTATGGTCCCAACCAATGTATTCTAAATTTCCCTGGATGCTAAAGAAATTTATTGTCATACACTAAGACTAGGTCTCCCACCTTGAAACTCTTACTCTTGATATGTCTTTCATGCCAATATTTATCTCTTTCTTTCTGTACTTCTTGGTGGAATCCTAATAGGATCCTATATTCTTCCATATCCATCAACTGACTTATCCTTTCTTTTACTGCACCTCATTCTGTCATGTTGGTGATTGCTTCTACACGCAGGCTAGGTACCAAGAATTCCAATGGAGCCACTTCTTCTTGTCCATAAACCAACCTAAATGGTGTCTATCCTGTCAAATTTTTGCATGTAGTCCTGTATTCACATAATATTGTTGGTATCTTGAAATCCAAATCATCCTTGTTGACATTGCAAATATTGTCAACACATTCTCTAGGATCTTATTAAATTATTCCATTGTTCCATTTTCTTGAGGGTGATATAGTGTACTCTTTTGATTATAGACTTCAAACTCCTCATTCATAGCTATAATACCCCTAGGCCGAACCCCAACTATAAATGTAAATGCAAATGTACTTAAGCTGGTGAGATGTTTGATATCATTTTTGTATGCACCTTTCATGGTATACTGCACAAATGTAATGTGCACTAAAATGATGAAGTATGCACATTCCAGGATACCGTGCTCAAAAAACTTAAGTGAGGTGATTTTGAGGCTAGGGATACTTTGTTTATATATTTTGTTTTATAGGATGGTGAGCTAGTTATTATAAGCTAGGAGAATTATGTGTTTAATTAGGCCAGAGATCCTAGATGCTAAAGGCCAATGAGACTATTTTTGTATATGTCTTATCAATAATATAATACATCAATGCATGTAGACCGACCACAATAAAAGAGTATGGGGGACTAAACTCCACTAGTTAGGGAAAGGCGAGGCTAAACTTTAAGGAAAAGGGTTAATCTAGGGTGATTAATCCAAAAAGGAATATTATATTAATATTTCTTAAAGTATAAATTATTGATAATTATTTTATCATAAGTTATAAGGATGGGGACAAGTGGTCCAAAGTGGTTCTCAACATCGAAAGTGTCAAGCTAGGAGCATGCATACATATAGTTTGGACTTAGTTCATTTTGGGGGGGATTGGAGGATCATTCACTCACTCATTCAGTTGTCCTTTTGTACCTATCTATACCCAAACCAATACCATACCCATACATATACATGTACCTATACTTGGTTATCTTAGGAGCTAGACTGATGAAGCAAGTTTCCAGGTCCATGGGATATTGAAGAGGCGAGTTGTCAGGCCCACGAGCAATTATCTCTAGGTGAGAGAATTGTTGGGAATTGGATTCTTGAAGGTGATAAACTACAACTACAAGGCTCTAAGACTTCCTTTCCAGTCTATTGCTAAAGCTCAGAAAGGAAGTGGGGCAACCGAAGGACTTTTGAGTAGAGAAGGGGCACACTTCCTAGGGTGGGATAGGCATGTGGGGAATGAGGAACTGTATGCTGTTAGTTTGAGTTGGCACCTGTGACAGAGTCTTTCCTATTGTCTGAGATACATCATCCCAGTTAGGAATCCCTTTACCTGGGTGGAGTTTAGTCCCATCTTGGGGGTGACCCACTGCTGAGAGTGATGAGCAGTGTGGTCTAAGTCATGGAGGTTTTTGGAAGGTCTGCACACAATTGGTGATATTCTTACCAAGATAAGTGTCAATTGTGTGTTAAATTACATGTTGCATTATTATGTATGTGTTTATTTTTATGGGTTATTCATGTGTGTGCTACATGTGTATTTTTATTATTATTATGTATGAATCTTTGCACTTGAAGAATGTATTTGTCCATTTTAAGTTATATATATAAAGTTCTGTAAGAGTTTTTCTGTGTATATGTTTTAATTTTGTATACAGTTTGGAAAATGGTATGTGGAATATCCTAGTTGGATGTTGGGGATGTTACAATATCCATGATAGTACTATTGATTAAGTGAGTACCTTGGTCACTCATCAAAATCCTCGGGCATGAAAAAATAGTGACCACTTGCTCAAACAGGAAGTGTGTTGTTGTCTCTACGCTGCAATCTTTTACTGGCACTGCTTCTTCCCATCTTGTTAAGTACTCCGTCGCAGTAATGATTATCCTTGCTCCTGACCTCTTTGCTGGTGGATTAATTGGTCCCACAAAGTCTATTTCCCATTTTTCAAATACTTGCAAGGTTAATTGTGGTCTTAGGGGAATCTCATCTCTTCTATTAGGTTTACCAACCCTCTGACATACATCACATCTCTGGAAGTAGTCCTTTTCATATCTGTGAATGGTTGGCCACCATAGTCCTGTGCGCAATACCTTCTATGCAATATCTTTTCCTGCATAATGTCCTCCAACTATTCCCTCATGAGCCTCTACTAAAATCCTAGGCCTTTCATGTTGTTTGCACCCATCTTGTATAGTTGTCCTACAATCAATTGTTAGTATGCAGCTTTGAATAGCATATTTTTCTTTTGCGCAATGATGAATTATTGTGGCAGAGTTCATGTACTCAAGTATTCAATGATGTCAGCAAAGTATTCATCATCTACCTAGACTGAAAATAACCATGCATCAGGGAAGTTATCCTCTAAATTTGTAGGTCCCTCTCCATTGGTGATCCTTGATAGGTTATCAGGTCCCACATTCAACTTCCCTGGTTTGAATATCACTTCAAAGTCAAATTCCCAAAATAATAGTAAACATATACATATTCTCCCCCCCAACACTGGCTTGTTGACTAGTTATTTGAGGGCATAATGATCTATGAACATTTTAAAGTGTTTCCCAAGTAGATAGTGTTTGAACTTCTGCAGTGCATATACCATTTATAGGCCTTCTCTTTCTATAGTATTGTAGTTATTCTATGACTCTAATAGTTTTATTCTTACAAATGTTGTAGGATGTTCTAAATCTCCTACTCCTGGTTGTGCCAGAATAATTCCAAGTGATATAGATGATGCATCTACATGCACATGAAATTCCTTCTCCCAATCTAGAATTACTAGTATATGTGTTGTTACCATCTTCTCTTTCAAGGTGTCCAACCCTTGTTGACAATCCTCAGTCCAATTGAATTTAGTATATTTCTTCAATAGTTTGTCCATCGGCGCATTGATCCGTGGATATCCTTTTATGAATTTCCTGTAGTATCTTTTGTGGCCCAATGTTTCTCTCAATTGGTGCACCGATTTCAGTGGTGGTGAATTAACAATTACTGCAATTTTGACAGGATCTAATAGGAAACCTTGTTTTCACACTATGTGTCCCAATAGTATTCCTAAAGGTTTCCCAAAGATGAACTTATTGATATTTAATGATATCTGACATTTTCTGCATCTTTCCAACATTATCCTTAACACCTCTACATGGTCCTTCAATAGATTGTATAATGCCCAATCATCAAGGTATACTTCTAGAAATTGATGGATGAATTCTTCGAAGGAATCTATGACTACACTTGAGAATATGGTTGGTGCATTAGTCAACCCAGAAGGAATGAGTGTGTATTGGTATGATCCCCATTCTATGTAAAAAGTGGTCTTGTACCTATCTTCAAGAGCTATCTTGATTTGATGGTAGCCTGAGAATTCATCTGTGAATGAGTATGCTTCTTGGCCTCCCACATTCTCTAATACCTCATATGTGAAAGGGTTGGGAAAATGGTCATTTAGGAAAGCGTCATTCAATTTCCTGAGATCTACACAAATCCTTATCCCTCCTTGTTTCTTTTCCTTCACTACCATAGGGCTTATTCATTCGGACTCCTCCACTAGTTCTATGATACCAGCTTCTAACATTTTGTCAATTTCTACTTTGACCTTCTGTTTATAAATCATATTTAGTCTATAAGGTCTCTATCTAACAGATCTAGCCTCAGGTTTGAGAGGTATCTTCATTTCTCATATCTCTCATACTTTGCATTTCACCTTTGTAAAGGTTGTTGGGAACAAGTCAATGTATTCACATAGTAACTCTATTATTTTTTCTACTCTTTGTTCATTTTAGTAGTCTCCATTACTGACCATTTTGGGATTATCATTTGTCCCAATATTTACTTTCTTCACCTTGATTTGCACAACAAATACTTCTGATTCTAGATATGGGCCTTCCACCTCTCTTTCTCCTTCAATTTCTGTAATTTGGATATTGCATGGGTCATCTTCATCCGACGCTTCTTCTTGCACATGATAGCATGAAAATAGTTCTTTCATTGTTTTTCTATTTTGTTGTTGGTATTCTGCTATGATTTCCACCTATGGTTCCTATATAAATATTACCTCTCTTATATTATTGAGCGCTAAATATATGTTTGGGTTCTCATGTTCAAATGAGAAAGTTACCAAAAACTTCTTCTGCAATGCTATCCATTCTGCAGTGCCTCTATGCAGTTCGTGGTCTACATACCAGTTTTCTGGAATTCCTTGTAATGTATGAATAAAATGATGAGGCCATTCTTCTAGTGGTGTCATCATCCACAGTGTTCTGCACTTCTCCAAATTTTGTAGTGGTGACCACTGTCCATCATATCTCTACATCACTTTCTCTTCTGCTTTGTGTCGAATGTAATGCACAGTAGTCATTTTCATTGATACCAGTCCTCAACTATGTCTTTATGCACACTCTACCATATTGAAGGTGTTTCCTTGAGTGTTATGTCCAGGGATAATAGTCTCCGATTTTCCAACACTTCATCTTTGTATCTTGTTATTAATTCTTCTAAATTGTTAATTCCATAGAAACTGGGAGGTTCTCTGATTTCTGTACCCACCCATTGTATTGCACAGTCTATTCTTGTGTACCTTCTTGTGTATACTTCATGTAATATTTGCTGCCAATTCTCCAACCTTCTATCTGAGTGTGAAGCACATGATATGATACTTATCCAACTGAGTGCCCCATCTGCAGTTGGATTCAAATAATCTTATTCGCGCGTGGTGGTTCTGTATAACTGGTTGATTTCCTCCAGGTCTAAGAAAGTGGGTTCTACAAACCTTTATCCTTTTGATGGATATAGTGGTGCCATGACTCTGTACTCTCCTGAATCAAATTCCATATTCCTTATCTTTAAATTGATTATGGCCTAGTTTTCAAACTCCCAATCCAAGACAAACAATGTTGGATAAGGTGTTGTGCCATCAACTATTTCTATCACTTCAAAATCGGCTTTAGTACTCACTCCATCTAGATCTAATGTCACACCCTTTAGCCTTCCAATTGGAAGAAATTTGTGTTGATTTGCTAGTTTCAATTTGGCAGGTGAGTATCCTAATTTTGGCTCCCCCATACATTTCCATGTATTCCTGGGTAACACATTTACTTCGAAGCGTAAGTCTAGTATAATATCCCCCATGTTAAAATATCCAATGTTGGCATTCAGTCTGAATTCTCTGTTTTCCCTCCTCCTTGTATACAAGTGATTAACTATTTTCTGCTCTAGCTTTCCATCTACGTCTATGTTACATATTTCTAACATATTTTGTAATACGTTACTATATGATGGATCATTTAGTAGTTCAACACAAGATTTTAGAAAATCCTTTATTGTACTTACTTGTCCAAAAGGTTGTACTTCATGGGTGTGGTCTAGTGATGAAGGAATTTCATACATTAGTACATTCTGAGTGTGTTGTGTGGTTGATGTTGATATAATAAATTGCTTGAGGAACTCTTGTCTTGCCTCTTTGAATATTCATATTTATTTCCGCGCATCGAATTGTTTTAGTGGTTCAATATTCTTCTTCACCCATTGGTGTTCTGCTGGATCCTGTCATACTACGTCATCTCCCATATTAGCTCCTCCGCATGTAAATATGTTGATATTTCTTCCATAATCCACCGCTTCTGTAGAAATCCATTGAACATTCTAATTGTTCTAATTTCTCTTTTCCTGGATCTTCCCTAATAGTGTCAGATAGTCTTCTGTGTCATGATATGATGTGTGAAAATACATACATGTTGCAGGTGGAAGTGGGCATTCTCTTTCATAGTGTCCTAGATGTTGGAATTTATGACATCCCATCCGTCATTTGCTTCTTCCAAATATTCCTTGACCTCATGCTCCACCTCTATATCCAACTCAATCTCCATGCGGTGTGCTGTAATGAGGTCCCTGATTATACTGCACAAGATTATACTGTGGCTGCACGGTATTGTACTGTGACTGCACAATGTTATATTGCTATTTCACAGTGTTATATTGTTGTTGCATAGTGTTATATGGGGTTGGTAATTGGTTAAAATGTGGTGCAACTTTCGCTATCATCATTTCTTCCTGCCCCCTATAGGTGTCTGATGTTCTTTCCCTCATAAGATCCATTGTCCTACAATCTTTGTCATCATGACCCACTGATTTGAAAAATTTGTAGTATGAACTCTTAGGCACTATGTGGTATTTTCGTATCATTGGAAAATGATATGGATCATGCCCCCGTGTCTTACAGATCTAACATTATAGTCCTCCTAATGGCAAAGGGTTTGGGAGTCATGTTTCCATGTATGTCGCGAAATTTGGGATTTCATTCTTGTGGTGTCCTTCTGTCCTACATGTGGTACACCAAACAAATTATATTTTGTCCTTGCCCCTATTATGGTTTAGTTGAAATGTTAAATTCTTTAGATCCTCCTTCATCTCCTGTGTTGTTGGATCTTTTTTTTTTATATTGGTTCTCTTCCAATTATAATGCTCCCTACAAATCCTCTACCTGAGTTTGAACTTATATTGTCTCAAAGGGTATTTCAAGTGTGGTAGCAGGGAATTTAAAAATATATGTCTATGTTGCATATCTTTCATGACATACTTCATATTTCCCTTCAATCGTTTGAATCTCTAGTCAATCTCCCACACAGATTCTCCTAGTTTCTTTTTGATCTCTATCATCTCATTCATGTAGTGATCCTCTGGGATAGGCTTATGGAATTCATTTATCATCAAAATTTTTATATCCACAATCATTCTGGTTGTTCCTGGTGGAATGTTTGTAGCTAATCTTGTGTACCAATCCAATGCGCAGTCTCTTAGTGTGATAACTAACTGCACAACTTTTGTATCCTCATTTGTGATATGTTTTGCTTCCCAGAGATTCTCACAGATGAACAAGTTCTTGTCAGGGTCATCATATGCTTCTCCTTTGAAATATGGTAACCTTATGGTGGAATCATGTCCTTCCATCCTGAATGATGAAATACTACCTCCACGCAATGTAGATACTTGAATACTAATTTCTAAGCTGGCTCCTCCAGTTTCTACTCCTTGACTAGATGTACTTCCTCTTGTCTTCCTTCCCATGAAATTCAGTTTTCTAAATGGTGGTGTTATTATTGGTGTATTAATTTCACATGGGATTATGGGTTCCACACTCACATTGACATGGATGGGAGTTATTCCTTTGGTTCCTGCCCTTGGAACGCATGTCTTCCTTTCATATGTTGCACGCAGGATTTCCTCAATCTGCTCCACAACATGAATATCCTCTACCTCTTGTTCATTACTTTCCAAACCCTCTCTCTCAATTATGGATTTATTTTTGTTATTCATGTTATATCGGTATGGGGCTCCACTGCACATATTTCCAGTTGTTTCCATTATCATCTTGATTTGATCTTCCCCCATCATGATTGGGTCCATGGCCTCCTTATTTCCCTTCTCCATTTCTCTCTCCATCCTTCTAGCTCTAGTCAGTGCTTCTCCTTGTTGGCCCTTGGTTATGGAAGAAAGAAAATATTACAGAAGAAAAGGTGAAATGCTAACTACGCAGAAGAAACGATGACTGATACTAGGTCTAAGTGACCAAAAGATCAGAAAAGACGGAGAGAAGTAAGAGAAAGAAATCCATTGGATGAGGAGATCACGGATGATAGATAAAAAAGGAAGACAGATCATGGAAAACTCAGCAAGAGAAAAAATCCACCAGTAGATACTTTGGAGAACCTCACAGGAAGGAAGGAAATATAGGTTGGCGAAGCCCTAAAAACATTGGTCAAGTTGACCTAGGGTTTTAGACATCTAGGGTTTTGACACCTAGGCTCCAACCTAAGGCTGTCGGTGAGCTATTGTAATGTATAAATAAATATCAAGAGGAACGAATATGGGTTTAGATATGTAATGATGAGTGATTATTTTTATTGATGAGAGAGAAGTATTGTGTGGAGAGAGAAGTCTATGTTGTAAGATATTCAACTAGGTGCAAAGATCAACCCTGCAACTGGGTGCGCAGTGAAGGGATATAGAGAGAATATATAAGGAGAGATATTTGCAAGCTAAGAGCATAGATAGAACTGTAATCTTTCACCTAATGTATTATAAAGCACAATTTTGTGGACGTATCCCTAGGGAGAGTGTGAACCACATATATCCTGTTGTTGTGTGTGATTAGTGTTGTGTTCTTGGCTCTGTTACTCTGATTATGCATTAGTATGTTAGATCTTATATATAACTGTGTGAAGTGGGTTTATGTTTGGAAAGAATAATCTGATCTCTGTGCGTGGTTTCCTTGATTCCACTTGCATTTTCTCTGGTTGTAAACACCTGTATCCTGCAACCCCCTATTGCTACTTCGGGTAAGACTGCATCTTCTTCACAGAAGAACAAGAGAAGGACTTTGCATAAGCTCAAAATAACAACCCTAATATTAGCACAGAAGACTGGTTGGGAAGGTATATATTTATTGATATACACGAGGTTTTATTTGGAGGGATTCATAAGGAGCTATACGAGTGGTTGGCCATATTAGCAGATACCTAGCTTGAGATCAGATCTAGACCACATGTGGTTTGGACATCGGTGCTGATAAAGAAGGTAAAGAGATTTTATAATGTCGTGTCAAGAGCAGTAGATCACTGGTTCGATAATACCATTGGAGGGTATATCACAGATTTTTCTATCGATAGGGTAGAATCATATAGCCAAGTAGAGATACATTTGTTTAAGGGACCAAGAGGAAAATTTTTATGCTTCTTGAAGTTGAATATTAATATTATACCACATGAGAAGAACATCTTGAAAACACAGTAGTTGGTCAGATTGAAAAAGATAATGTTCAAGAATTCAGATAGCGACAACGACACAAAGATCGAAAACACGCACAGTGGAAGGATCTTCAGAGAAGTTCCTCTCGCGAACTTGTTTGAACAAGATCAGAAACCTCCTCTATAGGAAGAAGGGTTCTATAGTGGAGAAGAAGAAGAAGAAGAGAAGACTGAAGAACCTCACTGAACAATCAGAGTCTGCTAGGGTAGAAGAAGAGAAAACTGAAGAACCTCACCGAGAAGAGTCTGAAACTTCAGGGACTGTGCAGACTATTGAAGTAAGTACTATTACTCCTCTGGTTGTTTCAACAACATTAAGTAACCAAAGTAACCTAAGTTATTAGAGAATTCAGAGCACTAGTACAAGTGGTTCAGTGCATACTCAGTCAGGGAACCTAAGAAGATATATGGCATATGATATGAGGTTACCCAGCTTTAGAGGAGATGGATCTGAAGATCCCGTTCAACACTGGTTTCTATGTGAAGCTGTATGGATTATTAAGAATGTCACCAACAAAGCTATTAAATGAGATCAATTTAGTACTACCTCGAGAGACTCCGCACTGAGCTAGTACATGAAATTTGTCCAAGGAATTGCACATCCTAAACCAATGAATGAGATAAAAAATGCATTGGTTGAAGAATTTAATAAACCCAAGTCAGTGTCACAATGCATTACAAAGTTGAAATAAATCAAGCAGAGAATAGCTGAACCCTTTTTGGAGTTTGATCAGAGGTTTAAAACGTTAACGGGTCAACTGAATTTTTATATCCCAGAGGAGTAGAACAAGGAATGGTTCATTGCTTCCCTTTTACCACACATCAGAGTCCCTCTGATGCAACATAAGTTCACTTCACAATATGTGGCACTGGAGATTTCCATGAAGCTAGAATCAGCCCATACGGGAGAATCCAACTTAGGTATGAGTCAAATATTGAGCCAACTAACTAGATTATCACGATAGGTCGAAGATATGAAAAAAGACAAGGGAAAATATAAAAGGGAATACTTCTGGTGAATTAGGTGAAAATCAAAAGGCCATGATAAGGAGAACTTCCCCCTATTTCATGAATACTTGGCTTCTGGAGCATCGATCCCTTTGAAGCAAGTTACCCTACCTTGGTGCGAGGTATGTAGAAATAGACATCACCCTGGTGAATGTTATTACATGAAAAAATATGTTCATACAACCACAAATTTGTATTGCAGGTTCTAGAAGTCGGTAGGGCATGATCATAGGGATTGTAGGGCCTATTACCTCATGCATGAAAGGTCAAGGGATATATACAAAATTCAAGGAGAAGTACAGAAAGAAGTGAACACTACGCATTATAATTCCCCTGGAAGAGGAAACTTCAACCCTCATGGTGGATTCAGAGGAAGAGGACGAGGAGGAGGTATGGGTAGAGGTAAAGGTTAGATCATTTGTTATAACTATGCACAAATAGGTTATTTGGTAGGGGACTGTCAAAACCCTTGTACCACTTGAAGTTACTGCAATTCATTTTAACATGTCATAGAATATTTTCCTGCGTTGTTAGCCAAACTTCAGGAAAGATGAGGATGAAACCAACAAGTACACCTAATGACAGTAGAACCTTGCGGAGCAAATACCAGAGTCGTTGTTATCACTAGAGGAGGAAATGTTACAAGAGAAGACATGGTGATTCCAGGGAAGACTACAGAACAATCAAGAGTCAGGAAAGCTGCAAAGAAGACACAAGAGTTTGATCCAAAGAGAGAGAAGCAGACATTGAAGAGGCACTAAAAGAGTTTAGAAGAGACCAGGATTCTTCACCAAAGGCACAATGAGAAGTGAGAGAATGTGGAATTCCCCTTGCCTTTTATCAGTCTGCTTCACCTGGAGAAGGAAAAGAGGTAAGCAGACTCATGGAATTGTTATGCACTTGCATTAATTTGATAAAGGATGAGAGCATTGTACAAGAACTACAAAACTTGATCAGACAGTATGATCTAGGAAAGATAGATCCCTTGCTAATTAGAGTAGTACACCAAGTCTCTAAAAAGAGAAGGACAAATAAGGAGCTACATATGAATGCTCAGATCGGGGATTATGATATAGATTATTTGGTCCTCCACTTAGGGTCATAGGTCAATGTCATGATGAAGCAGACCTGGGTACTGATGGGAAAACCTAAGTTGATCTATTCCCCTATCAGGCTTAGGATGGCCAATCAACAAGCCATGAGCCCCTTCAGGATACTGGAACATGTCCCTGTGGACATTGATGGGGTCAGAACATTTGTGGAATTCGAGGTGATTGATATGGTCGATTATAGTTTTCCTTACTATTATCGAAATAATCGGTAGGTGCAAACACTAATAGATCTCCCTAGATCCACCTGGAGCTAGAAAAAAACATGACATTACATGACTCTTTCCCTAAGTTTTGACCATTGAATTAGCTAGTAGGAAGGAACAAGTAACATACCTTAGTATCGCTTCCTAGGGTCTCTGTTGCTCTTGCTTCGCTCTGGTGCTCTTGTGAGGTCAATACCAAGACAACACAAACCAACCAAAGTGAAGATAGCAAAATATATTCAATTGTCAACTTATGTGTATGATCAAGGAATTACACAATAAAGTGAGAATGACTTTATGGGAAAGGGACATGCCATTGTATCATATTAATCGAAAGTAGAAGATTACAACCTGATTGCCTTGATGTCGCAAGCTCCCTTTCGATGGCTCTTGGCTCCAACACACACACTTGCTCAATCCTTGTATGAAGAAAATCAAATCTTCTTGATAGACTTGCTAGAGTCTCCAAGCTCTTGTTCAAGCTAATTCCTTCACACAATTCCTTCACCAATTCTCCAATGAATCTTGCTTAACCTTTTCCATGAGAATTCCATCAATATATAGGAGAGAATGATATGGTTACTTGGATAAGAATGATCCCACAATATCAGGGAATCTAGTACAAGAATAACCATTCGAATGCCAGCTCATTCTTATAGAAGATTCCCTTCTAGAACCATCGAGAATTCACCTTTTTCCAAGATTTAGAGAAGGTTCACACCCTAGCTATGTAGCACAATGTGATAAGTTCTCACCCTAGATTAAGGCAACCTATGGGAATGAGTCATTCTCGCACCCTGGTGTATTAGCAACCTGTGAACTCTCTTCAAAAGTATGTTTTCTGGGAAGAGATGAATGTCAATTTTCTCAGGAGAAAGTTCTTATGAGGAGCCCGAGTACACCATCATAAATACACCATCATGATGACCAAAATCATGGGTAATAGATATCCCCCCAAAGCATGAGGTCGGAAYCAGTGTCAACCAAAAGACTTTGTAAGTTTCATGTGTGTGTCGGAAACCAAGAGCGCACCTAATCGAAAACCTGTGAACAATGAAGCATCTGCAAAATATCATATATATTAATTCTKAGGTAGGAATTCCCATACTCATATCATAGATGAATGACATTGTAGACATAGGTCATGGCCACCAATCATACACTATGGATCCATGCCATCAAAATATAGCATAGCCACCAGGAATACACTGTGGATCTATGCGAGAAAATTCAAATTAAGACGACATAGCCACGAGACATACAAAGTGGATCTATGTGTCACAAATTATACATGCTCCATCGCAACCTCGATAAAGAGATGACATCCGAGGTCTTCAATCTCGTCTCCCAAAAGTACGAATCTAACCATGTGATTACATGTGTTGAAGTCAAGCATGGCAGAAACCACTTGATTACTGATCATTGATGAAACCGTTAACAAGTGCGAGGGAAATCACCATTGATGTCAATGACTCCCAAGGTACTCTAGTACAATCCATCGAGTGTGAATGAATGAGTTGAAGTCAAACATTCGACGAAATCTTTCGATCAGGGGTCAATTATGTAAACCCACTGTCGAAAGTGAGGAAACCTGCCATTGAGGCATGCGAGTCCCAAGGTACCAAAGAATTTCTAAGTCTTGTTTCCGGATAATGAGCTGAAGTCGACAGAACAAAACTCATCACAAGAGGGCCTTGATGTATCCCCCATCAATGACACAAAATGAGTAACAGATTTTGAAGGTGAAGTAGAGTATGATGTAAATTGAACTGGACATAGGGAAGGCCAACACAGAGAGAATGGATAACTGCAGATGGCCAACTCAATAGAGGTTTCATATGAACTTCTCTTGAACATATGAATGACACAACCAATGATTTGGTAGCATTGACTCAAAGACGACACAGGGTGTGAACTTGTAGCAAATCAAATGAGAGACAAATGTGTTTCCCAAACCGGATTCAAATATAATGAATAGGGGGTGTCATGTTCAAGAGTGACTCTTGCTGCCAATCAATATGAAGATGAAAACATATCCCTTTCCCAAATTTTCCCCCACCATTTCTGGCGAGTACCTCTTTATTTTTACGCAAGCTTGAGGAGGATAACATATGCTTGTTGATATAATATTATCCTTCGGAGTATGTTTAATGAACCCTAGGAAGGAGTGGTTCGGTCCCATTACAGGTCTGTCATTGTTTGTTTAACGAGTCCAGAGATAGAAAAATCGAAGGTTTTTCATGATTATAGAGTCTGGAAAAACACTTAAAAGAGAACTCTCTCAGTTCCTTTTTCGTAAAATAGTCTGATGAGACTGAAAAAGAGATAAATTATCGCCCACGAGACATTTTCTTCAAATACTTTATCGAGCATTAAAATAGCAAGGTCGCTTGGCTATCTTTTCATGTTTAGAGAGTCTGAAAAGAGCTTAAAGAGGACTCCAGGGGGGTTCCTTTTTCGTATAACCTTGTTGAGCCCGAAAAAGTGATAAAAGTATGCTCGATCGTGTTATCATGTATTTTTGAGCGTGAGAATGGACAATTACCAAGCTCGAGGTTTTGTGCAAAAAAACATGAAAAACAATCAAAACATGCGATGAAAAAAAAAAATATGTTTGCATCCCTGTATATGAACATCAAAGTCATTACACCTGCAAAAGTTACACTCAAAAGGGAATTAGGGATTAGGTTTTAATCAATAAATAATTATAAAAAAATCAATAACATAGTAAAAGTAAATATAAAGAAGTAAAACTCTTTTTACCATATCGTTTTAACTTTTCCACTATTTGAGCCCAAAGACCCCTCTTTTACCCTCAAAATTCGATGTCAGATTGTGGGAGTTACGAGCATCCATTCGATGAGCCGTCAGTGACAGTGAGGTAGGCTCTTTGTCCTCTACTCTTTCATGGTTTAAATTTTTATTTTCATTGGTTAAAACACATTTTTTGAGTTTGTTTTGTGAGCCATTCTTGCACTCAACCATTCTCGCAGGTGGGCTACACGGGACCTGCGAGAATGGGTCATTCTCGCAGGTGGGCTACACGGGACCTGCGAGAATGGGTCATTCTCGCAGGTGATCCCACAACATCCTACGAGGTTCTCGCACTGTGCCTAAAGGGCACCTGCGAGAACAACAAAGCATAATTTTTTTTTTGGAGTTTTGGTCAATGAAAGAAAACCAATTTGTGAGTAGAGTTATTAATCTTCTTTTTGTGCTTCTTATGCAGGTATTTGGCCATCAAAATGGTTCTTGAATGGTGTGAAAGGGAGCACGAAAAATATAATGCCATTGTCGGAAATCATCCGCCCACTATTGCCGCTTTGAGAAACTGTGGTCTTCTAATGTACTTTCGTATCCTGGGCATGAGGGCCCAAGTCAGGTTATTAGAGTACCTTGTGCATATGTGGGATCCCGATCAGTAGGTATTCCATGTAGGGGTCCACACACTGTCCTTAGATATTGAGGACATTTACTTCTTGACTGGACTGTCACGACGTGGGTACCACGTGAGCCTGAATGGTAGCAGAGGTGGTGGGCTGCCCATGAGTGAGTACTACTACTTACACTGTGTTCCTGAGGCAGAGAGGAAGAAAGATAAAGTAGCCATTTGGGGAGTGCGGGATTTGACACTCCGCACCATTTTGTTCACCATTGCACGTATGGCCGGGATATCTACTCCTCACATGGTGCTCCAGAGTTACTTTCAGTATGCTATAGAGTGTATTGAACCTCAAGTTTTTAACTGGCCAGATGTAGTGCTTCGTAGCATGAAAAGGCAGTTGACCAAATGCAGACGAGGCAACCTGGAGCAATTCGGGTACGGATCTTTGTTGGTGTCCTTATTTCTCGAGAGGGTTCCATTACTAAGGCTGCAGGTGGAGTGGGATTTACTAGCTCCCAGGGATCCAAGAATGCTAAGATAGTGTCAGCTCATGGCCCGGCACATAGCTGGACCAATAATCAAGTATGATGATACCTTCTTCGACTGGATGCGACCACAGATGTTGATGGTCGATGATTATGCTTATGTCGGGTTGGATTTCTGAGGAGATCCAGACTTAGTCCTGCTGGAGGATTCTCAGTGGGGGGAACTTGGTAAGAAGTACACAATTTTTATTTTTAAATGTTTTTGTGAATTTCATCATATGTAAATGTTTTTTTTTTATATGTGTTCATCCAAAGACTAAATACAAAATTCATTTTTTTTTATGACACAAATGTGGGACCTTATCGACCTCCTGGTTCTTCTCCCATTCAACGGCGAGGAGAGGTGGCACCAGTGCCACAATGGGATGCCGAGGATTATCAAGAAGTGGAACAAAACCTAGAGGGTTTGACAACAGATATTCCAAATATGCCTCTTGGAGAGGTTCCACGACGTTATCAGCGTCACACAGTATGATTTTCAGAGTCCATAGGTTGACTACTTTGTAGGGTTGCCCGGGCAGTCGTATGTTACCGTGAACGTCATCCATGACGTCATTTTGTAGAAGCTATGATTTTTGGATTTTGACATTTTGGTCTTCGGACATAACTTTTTGTAAAAAACTCTTTTGATCGTTATATATACAAACGACTTCTACCGGTTCATCTTGTGTTGTGTGAAAATTGATGTGATTAATTTAAAAATGATCCTAATGTCTATCTAATACATAGTTATCCAATGCATCAATTAATGTATTTAGACATCTAGGAATATGTTGATATTCAATATAATCAAAATAATGTTCCAAGAGGCAAATTCGCAAATGCACCCGTAACAAAGTAGGACTTCGAATAGTATAGACATTACTTAACTGTAGTACTACAAGTTGTGAATCGAGTGGCACAACCATATGATGGATTCCGAGCAAGATAGAATCAATCAACAATTCGATAAAGGTGCTATACTTTGCAATATTGTTGGTCGCACGGTCGAGACACACACCTCGTAAGGAGACAAGTTCGTTTGTAGGGGCATAAATTGCCCATGCAGCGGAAGCAAGGTTCTGAGTACTACGACTAGCACCATCAGCGAAGCCAATATAGGGTAGCAAAGACTCCGACATCTGGAAATCAAACACAACGTCACGTAAGGGCAGAGACCAGATAACGACAAAAGCAAGCTATAGTAACACACAAGAAGTATGATACAATAAAAATACAAGTACTCGTGCACAKATGATTTTATGCATAGTACTTCTTCAAGTACAACCCATTCCTGGGTTCACTCAAAGGGATACCATCGTAATCTACTAAATCATAAGCTCCTTTTTCCAAAACTCGTTGAACGATATAAGGACCTTGCCACATGGCTTTGAATTTTCCAGCTCCTAGCATATCTCGATCTTGTTCATAGAGGAGAAGGAGATCTCCTTCGGAGAAAATGTGAGGCTTGACATGTTTGTTGTATTGGGCCTTGAAACGTTTCTTCTGAGCTTCTATGACTAGGGTAGCATCGTGTCGAGTTTCGTCTAATCGCATAAGATAAAATAGACGTTCTTCCTCAACAGAAGTGTTTGGTAGGAGTTCAACAGCTAGTTTTAAAGAGGGTATCTCACATTCAATCGAGAGAATGGCTTCCAAACCATATACTAACCAGAAAGGTGTAAACCCAATAGTGGACTTGATGGATGTCCGGTAAGACCACAATGCCAAAAACAACATTGTGTGCCAACTTTTTTTGTGAATCCCTATCATTCGTCAGAGCATAATTATGAGAACTTTGTTAATTTCTTCGACTTGGCCATTAGCTTGTGGGTAATAGGGCGTTGAGTTTTCATGGCGAAGACCCAACTTTTCAATAAGTTCAGACATCATGAAGTTTCTAAAATGGCTACCGTGATCAGTGAAAATAGCTTGGGGAACACCAAAATGAGCTATGACGTGATTAAATATGAATAATTATGTGGTCTTTCCAGTGTTGTCAAATGTCGGCATCACCTTGGCCCATTTCGTAAAGTAATTGATAGCTACAATAATGTATCCATGCCCCCCGGCTGAGTGAGGGTGACATGTCATGAAATCGATGCCCCATTTCACAAAGGGACCAACAAAGACCACAGGGTGAAGAGGAGAGAGGTGTGACTGTATATTGTTATTATAAGTCTGGAAAACATGGCATTTTTGAATGACGATTATGCAGTCGTTAAATAAAGAAGGTCAAAAATACCCTTCTCATAAGATCTTCTGGGCAGTAGCATACCCAGACATATGACAACCACAGGCTCCAGAATGGCAGTCACTCAGAGCTTTCTCGGCTTTGTCGAACGTTAGACAGCATCGAAAAATAGAGTCAATCCCCCGACTATAAAGAGTATCCCCAAGGATAATATATTGATGGGCTTGATAGAGTATGCGACGTCGGTTAGTACTAGACAGAGTTGGCCAAAAAGTTTGGGTTTGGAGATATATAATGATATCACCATACCAAAGATCATCAGTGCTGATAAGGAAAAGAGATTCATCGGGTAATGAATCAGCTGCTACATTTTCCGTTTCAGAATACGAAAAGTCGCATATCAACTCAGCAAACACTAAGGACTTCTTGGACTTGGCGCATTCGAATTCCAAGTCAAACTCATGGAGTATCACAATCCATTTGGAGTATTTTCTCCCTAGAAATTGACGTGTAAGAATGTGTTGCATAGGGTTGCAGTGGGAAATCACTATAGTCTTACGCGAGAGGATATAGTGTCGGAAGTGTTGGACGGCTTAGACGGAAGCCAAGGCTAGTTTTTCGACATATAAATACTTGATTTCAGTAGGCGTTAGACTTCGACTCAAGTAGTATATAACATGTTCATCGTTAGCATCATCCGCTTGGATGAGAACCATACAAATGGTGTAATCTGAGGCAGCAAGGTAGAGGAAATAATCGTGACTGTAATCGGGGGTAAAGAGAAGTGGAGCATGCGTTAGGGACAATTTCAAAGCTTCAAAAGCATTGTTGGTGATGGTATCTCAGATGAACTCTGACCCCTTTTTTAGTAGCCATGTAAATCCACGAGTTATCTTGGCATAATTTGGGATAAAACGATGAAGAAAGTTTTCTTTCCCCTGCAAACTTTGTAGAAGGAGGAGGGAGATTAAGGATCACCTCAACCTTTAAAGGATCCACCCGGATCCCTTGACGTGAAATGATAAAACCTAGAAGTCAGATGGATTCTACACAGAAAACACACTTATGAGGATTCAACGTATACGGTAGAAACGACAGCAGACAAAAATCGCTCGGAGGTGGGTTGGATGATCGAATCGGTGCATTGAGTGAGTGGGTAAATCGTCCAGATATGGTTGGATGATGTGATTGATATCATGGAAATCATAAGACATAGCGCGTTGAAAATTTGTGCCAACGTTCTTGAGACCAAAAGGGAGTTTTCGATAGGAAAAAGTACCCTAAGGACAAATAAAAGTGATCTTTTGTTGATCCTCAGGAACAATGTTGATTTGATTATACCCAGAGAAACCATCCATCAGAGAGAAGATTTCACTTCCGGCGCAATCGTCGAAAATCTGATCGACGAAGGGGGTAGGAAAGTTGTCTTTGGGACAAGCTTTATTGATATCCCTATAATCAATGCATACATGAATCGTGCCTTGTTTCTTGTCGACCGGGACAAGATTGGAAACCCAATCTGTGAGAGCCACCAGATAAATAAATCCAGCATTAAGAATTTTCTCGACTTCGAGTTTGATAGCGGTCGCTTTAAGTGGGTGAACTGGACGAAGGTGTTGCCAGACGGGTTTAGCATTGGGGTATGTCTTGATCTCATGTATCACAATCTCAGGGTCGATACCCAACATTTCTTCGTAGCTCTAGGCGAAGATGTCACGAAACTCTTTGAAAAGGGATGTGCAGGTGACGATTTAGTTAGAAGAACACAAAGCTCTGATATGGACATTTTTTACAATCCCAGGTTTGACGGATATGTCGAGGGGAATAGTGGGCGATATATTGCTTAAGTTCCCTTCAGAAACACATCGTGTGCGGACTCGGGAATGGTGGAGATCATGACAATGGTTGACGGGGTCAATATTCGTTGGTAGTTCTTAAGGGTATGTTGCTCCAGAAAGAGGATGGAACGATGATGTCCATCGTCCCAAGGGGTGTCTTCCATGACATACATAATCATTTCATCGGTGGGAAAAACAACATGAAAGGATATGGAGATAACTCACCAAGAGACGGGGTAGAAGGGGTTGTCGATTAAATGGCCTAATAGGCGGATTCGACGGGACTTAATGACATTTCGTTTCCATAATGAAGATGATCTCCAGGGTCAGTTAGTATCTAGGGGTCGTGAGACACAGGAAGTTCATGAATTGAGGTGGATATCATGTTAATTGAAGCAACAGATGATCGTGGAACATCAAGCGGTGGAATGGGGAAAGTACCCATTAATGAAGAGTCCTTAAGAAGGCCTACACCGACGTTCTCATAACCTAGTGGGGGTTTAGTTATGAACGGTAGGTTGCCAGTACGGGTATAGGAATTAAAGAAGGCTAGTTGGTCGACGGTGATGACCTTCCCTTGATGTGGGAAGCGTACCACACGGAAAAGGGTCGACACAACTGCGCACATGGAATCATCCAGCTACAGCCAAGCAAAAGATTGTAATCAAGGGGAGCGTCAAATACTTCCACTTCAACTTGGACCGTTTTTCCTTCTAACGTGATGGGTAACGAAGGAAGGACACCATAGGGCTTAAAACCGGAGCCGTTGAAGGCTTTGAGATTTTTCTGGGATTCATTCAAAGGGGGAGAGCCAATGGCTTTCCAGCAAGCAAGAGACATAACACATGTTGAGGCACCCTCATCGATAACTGTGCGACAAATGTTTTTGTCAGAGACAATCACTTGGATCTGGAACGTGAGTTGAGGGGGTAACCTTGGAATGTGATCTTCCAAGTCAAATGTTATTAAATTTGAATCCGTCGGGTCGATTCCATCGATATCTTTCAACAGTGCCTTCCATTGTGTGGGACAACTTTGAAGGAATTCAAGAGCTGACATCACAGAAGGTGCTTGGGCCAGATCTTCAACAATACTGTAGTTCTGGGCCGCACGAGCATGAGGATTGAAAGCCGATTTCCGAACGATGCCCTTTGGAGGGGGTCAAAGAACTGTGTCGAGGCTCGGTCGTTCGAGATGAAGAGGACCGTTGGTAGGTGGAGTCACGGGAGAGGGTTGTACCAAGGAAGGAGGTAAATCATCAACCTTCTCTTTAGAGGGAGAATAATCTTTGGCTCGAGTAGTGAGTGAAACGTTGCTCTACTTTGAATCACCAGTACACATCAATACATAAGATGTAGTAGAAGATGAGGGTTGGTCATGAATGACCAACTGAGCCTGTTGTTGATATGGGAAGGGTTGGGACAAAATGGACGGAGCAGGTGGTTTTGGATCTCCTTGAAGGAACTTAGTGACCTCGACGCGTCGTGGACAATCCTTCGTGTAGTGATCATCACCACAGATAAGACAAGGGTATCTAGGTTTGCACTTATCCCAGTCATCAATAGGGGTACTTTTGGTTCACTCTCCTTGAGAATTATTTTTGTCCATTTTATTCTTACCTCTTCCCTTTTTAGATTTGTTTTTACTGGCTGGGGTAGATTGAACTACATTTACTTTAGAAGTCTTTCCGGTGGGAGGGGCAGGAGATGGAGCATTTTGAAAATTAGAAGAAGCAGGTTTAGGGTTTGTGCTTGAAGTGGAATGTGGTTGGGCCTGGAAAGCGCCAATCACACCGTCGGATGCATGCGAGGCAGCTGGAGTAGTTGAAGTGGCGGAAGTGGAAGGACGAGGCAAGTCAGGTAGAAAATCGTAAAGGGTACCCATTTGCGAGTAAACAAGGTCAAGATATTGAGCATGAATTATAGCCTGTTCTTCCGTGACTACTCCACCCATGGAAATTTCACGACCGATATCGTTCACAAAAATTTCGTGAACCATTCTACCAGCAACTGATCAGGGAGTTTGAGTTTAATGAGATGTCGTCTCCGTTGCCACTCATGAACGTGATCGGATATATGAGTGGCCTTGTTATGTTTGAAGGAAGTCAAAATCTTGGTCCTCATGTCATAACGGATCAGTAACTGGTAGTGTGTGAGGAAAGCCATAGCTAGGGTGTTGAAGTCAGAGAAGAAACCTCGTGGTAATTCTATATACCACTTCGCAACATAACTTGTGAGGGTTTGTTGAAAAAGACATAAACGAATAGAGTCATCCATCAATGAGTTGGATGAACACCAGAGGTGAAAAGTCATGACGTGATTGTTCGGATCCTCTCCCACTTTGTCGTCGAATTTAGGGATGTCTGATGGTAGCTTGGTTGGTATAGCAGGCCATTAGGGAGAGTGACGAATTGGATCACTTAAAATCCTTGAGAAATACGGAAGATCCAAAGTGGCTATGAAGGGTAACTGTCGATTCACCTGCGGGTACTGGTGGCTTTGGGGAGGAAGCCCCATCGACAAACCAGTAGGACCATAAGCAGTCTGCATATAATGTGAAGACCTAGGCAGATTCGGTGGTGGTTGGAGAGGATAGTAGCTCATAGGATTGTACCCTGTAACAGGGACTTGAGTTTGAGCATTCGCCCCCCAAATGGGATTGAACGAACCTAGATATGGTTGGCCCATACTAGGGGGTATTACGGCCGCAGCTGGAAACTGCTGCCCCCCAGTCGATTGAGGAGGATGTTGTATCAACTGATTCCAATATTGGGCCAAGAATGGAGGTATGTTTTTCCCATAAGGTGGGGTCGGTCCTCCTATTGAAGGTAGTGTTCCAATTGGTATTTGTGTGCCAAAATGAATTTTCTCGCTAAGAGGGGGTTAAGTCATACCACCTTGGTGAAATTATCCACCAAAGGGAATCTGGTAATTTGGTGTGAATGATAGAATAGTGCCACTAGGATTAAGACTGCCAGTGGAAGACGAGGAAGGTCCTCCAAAAGGAAATTGAGGGAGTGTCGGAATAAAACCGGGAGGAGAGTGCCCAGAAGAAAAAGGACCACCAGGAGAGCCGGATGTGGTTTGCGTAGGAGTGGGAATGGACGTTTGCGGTGGTAGTGTCGGGGTGATGTTGGGCATTCGCAGTGTGTTGATGGGAGCGAGACTAACTGTGGTAAACCCAGTTAGAACACTCATAGTATATGTGTGATGGGCCATTTCAATAGGGACAATAAAGTGATAGGAGGTAGTAAACAATACTGTCTCTGGACTAGAGATTTCGTAAATCACAGGTGGGTTGATTTCAGAAATCACAGGTGAGCCTGGACCAAAAAGGTCCCATCGAAAAACACCCGTAGACCAAAAAATATCTTGGCCTTCTATGCCTGGAAAGGGTCCAACTGGTGATCTAGAAGATGTAACAACTAGGTCTCCAGAAGAATTCAGTTGCATAAACGGTTGCTCAGAATCAGGGTGAAGTCGAAAGTCCTCTCGAGTATTAGTAATTTGGAAATGCTCTAGAGAGTCAGTTCGTTCCACTTGTGGCATGGTGACGTATTTTACTTCACTGTGCTGAGAAGATCCCTCAAGTGTACTTGTAGGCAAGGGTTGAGAACCTTCTAGATGCTCTGGACATAAACCCTGCATTCTACGTGAATGACATGGAGGAGCTATTGTAACTGAGTGACAAAATTCATGAAGAAAATCTTATGGTCAACTTTGATAAAAAACAAAAACGTGCTAGTAAACAAAATCTAGGAAGCAACACCAAGAAAACAAGACCTTCAAATTCTGAAGTCACTAGTTGGTGATGAAATCCAATGTCGCAACAACGAGACGAGAAGGGGCTGGGTGAGGGTGGAAAAGTTACGCTAACGACCTGCTTAACGGACTTACACCCTAGTGAAAGCTCCCACACATAATCATGGGTATACCCTCCAAGGATCCTGAGTGAGTTTGGCCAATGTCGATTCCAGGTACTATGAAGACTTTCCCCTTCACAGTCACCTTGTGTAAGAACCTAGAAAGATAGGCCACTAAGGTTACCACTGAAAACAATAAATCCTGGGGGGACAGTCGACAGTCCGATCCACACGCAAGGGCAGGGTATCGAGTCCAAAATCAACTCAAAAGGATTCCACTCATCATTGTGGGTATACCTCTAAGTGATCCCTGTAATACGTGCAATCTCTACACCGGTATCACCAAAGCAGGGTGAGTAACTCTGTCAATATCAATGCGACCTAGTGTTTGACCCTTGTGTAAGAAGGGCTTCCCAAGACAATATGTTGCAAATGGAATTTAAAACTCCTTAACACACGATGCTATTGTGTTTTTTGTGCTTTGGAGGGTGTATCTCTCTTCCTATTCCAAAGCGCTAGCCTGGCTAAATGTTGGTGTAATAGAGCCCTAGAAAAGAGTTACTAGTTAAATTTTACAAGTGCGCAGTGTTATTAAAAGCTGTTATTACTCAAAGGAAACAGAGATTAAAATGATATTGTATAAGACTCTGACCCAACGATGCATGGATGAGAATGAAATATATCAATTTTCATTCAATGAATCCTATGTATGGGAGGGAGAGAGAATTTTTCCGGATGAAACTTGAACTACAAGACACAATTTCCTTTAAAATTCAATTGCAACAAATCATGCAAAAATAACAATTCTCTATTGTTTCTTCTTCAATAATTTCAACAATTGATTTTCAATGTTTTCGAAAACGAAAAATTATTTTGAAAGAAAAACTTTGTTCACTTTTCAAAAAGGACCCACACCATGATGGTGAGAGTGTAGAAAATCAAAAACCAATGAACAAGCAATAGATAAAACCCAAACCACTCTTTCAATGGAAACATAAATAACAAGAAAACCAAACTAGTCTTTTCAATTACATAAGAAAAGTAATCTTTCAATGAATAAGCAAGTGATAAAGACAAAGAATCTCAACTTTCAACCGATCTCCGGTCCTTAACCAAACATGCACACTCAGATTATGAAATCAGAGAGTATATCTTCGCCGAGAAAAGTCAATAAAAAGTGACA
The DNA here is from genome assembly GCA_009831015.1 of Picea engelmannii. Lineage (NCBI taxonomy): Eukaryota > Viridiplantae > Streptophyta > Pinopsida > Pinales > Pinaceae > Picea > Picea engelmannii. Next base: position 495,890 of record ML777599.1, on the reverse strand, counting down.
GGAAGAGCCTTTGAAATCCTAAGACTATTCATGCACAAAAAAGAAGACAAGAAAAACATCAACCAATGGTCCAAGAAACTCTTTTTAGGCACCTAAACTGATCTGGACAGCTAAAGATGCAAAAACTTAAATCCAAAATTTTGAAAAAGAGGGTTCGCAGGCCAACAGTATTACACAGTGCGAGAATAGGTGATTCTCGCAGGTGAGCTTTGAGCAGAGTGCGAGAACCTCTCACAGAACCTAAAAGCAGGGTGCGAACTCAGTATATTCTCGCAGGCCACTGTGGAGTGCAGTGCGAGAATGTCTGAAAGTAATCAAATTTTTGGAAAAAGACACAAAATTTGAAGAGGCCTCTAAACCCAAAGGGTCTATCAGGGTATCCTCAAGACCTAGAGATTGATATGAATGGAGTGTAGAGCTAAAGATATACCATGTAAATCAACATTTAATTGTCAACCCGGGAAGGTAGACTTAGAGGAACCAGCACGGGAAATGCAGGGTTGAAGAGGGGGTTTAAAGGATGCCAAACTAATCTCTGAACTGCTAAAAGAAACTCGTTGGAAGGAGCTAATGTACTCTACTTTGTTTGGCACTACTCTGTACTGACTTGCACTCGTTCTGCACTACTCTGTACTAACCTGTACTAACTTCATAACACTGCTCTGTATATGCATGTAAAAGGTCTACTGCACACTGATGACTGAAAACAATTAGGATTCTACTACTTATTACTCCACACAAATCAGCAACCCTCTATTTTATAATGCAATGAAAATATCTATTGTAATCAAAGGCAACGTTATTTCTGTTAATCCATGGCTGAAAAGATAACATCTAAACTTGAATCTTGAAATGCTAAACCCTCTGCTGCAATCAAATGACATTCTACTTATGTTCTATTAAACCCATGAGAAAACTGGCAATGTAGATTGGGATGGAATCTTTGCTGAGAAATTATATTCAAATCTGAAGGTAGAGTCTACTGTAAATGCAATGTATCAGCTCAGTTTCCATCGAAGGGGGGCATGCCTTCTTTGTCAACAGACTATCTCACTCAATGCATATTGGATATAACTAACAACAAACTGGCAATATCAGAAATCGAATTAATGGAACAAGTCTTAACTATCTTATTGAAAATAAGAACAATAAAGTGCTTGGAGACTTCCATTCCTCTATCTAATCTATGCTACGTCTATCCTCCCTTTTCCCGAGCATAACATCTCTTTTTTAGAATGTTTCAGATCCTTTACAATGTATGTCTTTGCGCCCAAGAAGTTACAAAACGGTTTTGAGAGATCATCGGAGGATGAGACACGTTTTACACAGTCAATTGTTCCACGTTATACATGCATGATTTCAAATGCTTGATGCTAGATATTGAGTTCTCAAACAAACAGTTTCCCCCCTGCGTTACACATGCACGGATTTATGACTGCGTTACATATGCACGGATTTATGAAGTGGAAAAGGGTGCCAACTATTCTGTTAAGGAAAGGTCCAGCTATAGAGATTTCTCCTCAAATCGTAGAGTACTCTGTTTAGCTTGTTCAGAGTCAAACTTATCTTGGCTGGCATTTTGCATATTGCCCAATAACCCCAGAAACTGAAGTAAATGATGACCTTAATAATTTGCGTTACATCTTGAATAATATTGACGAGATCTTTCTACCTGGAAAATTGAGAAGAAAGCATTCCCAAATAAAACACAAACATACCCTGGTTCTCCACTAGCACTACCGGCGATAACAATAACCCCATGTCTTTTTGCAAACCATTTAACAACTTCAACATCATCAAAAGCACCAGTT